>CAUYPK010052542.1:0-23099 GCA_963574355.1 Loris lydekkerianus | reverse complement strand
CCAGAGGTGGCAGGTTCAAACCCATCCCAGGCCAAAAACTGCAAAGAAAAAAAGAAAAAGATGAACTGATGATGCACATGTAGTATCCAAACAAAGGAATACTATTCAGTGGTGAAAAGGGCAAAGTACTGACACCTGCTCCAACAGGGCTGCTCCTTAAAGACAGTGGACCCAGTGAAGAAGCCAGGTGCAGACGATTGACATATGCACATTGTGTGATCCCTTTTTGTCCAAAAAGGACAAATCTTTAGAGACAGAAAACGGATTGATTGATTAGGGGGTGGGAATGCAGGACTTGCTGGCATGATGGACATGGTCCAAAGTTAGGTGATGCAGTGAGTTCACTAAATGCCATGGAATTGCACATTTCCAATGGGTTATGGCATATAAGTTATAGCTCAACAAAGCTGGTGGTGGGGGAGGAGGAGGAGGGGAAGAGGTGGGGAAAAGGATGGATGGGGTGGGAGAAGCAGAAGGAAAAGGAGGAAGAGGGATTTGCAGGCACCCAGATGTGGGTTTGAATCCCCCACTCACCATCCTCTAGCTGTGTGACCGACGGGCACCACTGTGTTCTCAACCCAATGGCCTGCAGTTCGGATCTGTGAAATGAGAGTAATGGTGTGTATCTATGAGGCTCTGGTCAGGATTAGAGATTTGGGGGAAGGTGCTTGGAACATTGTAGAGGGTAAATGTAGTTTGTTGTTTGGGTTTTTTTTTTTTAATTCTCCCCCTTTTCCATCCAGTTCTCTCTTTGCCTTCTACAAACACAGGTGCTCATATAAAGCCACCTGCAGTGTGGCAAGAACAAATGGTGGGGCTAGGACAGTGTCTCTGGGGCCCTCGCCTGTCTATTCAGCTGAACTCTACACTGGAGAAGGCACTCGGGGCAGGCAGGCTTGGGATGCTCCATCACTTGTCTGATTCTTCATGTTCTCCTGTGCATGACTTGGCTTTGGAAAATAAGATTATATTTCAGTGAAATCTTAACGCATTTATATGGTGCTGACTGAAGAAGGAAAAATTAAAAATGAGATTTGGAAACTTTGTATTATTAGGGTTATAAATTATAATTATCTGTTGCGTATCTCTTACTTATGCACACCCATAATAGTCTCTTGGAATCAGCCATCTGAGTAATTTACTGAAGATTTGCCAAGGATCAGCTTCCCCATCTTCGGGCTTCTGAGAGGAGTAGGCGGGGAGGAGGAGGGCTCTGGGCTTCAGAGACAAAATGCCGCATGCTTCTTTCTTCTGAAGGAATGTTCCAATGACTTAGGTTGCAGCTAGAAAGACAGCAAAGAATAGCAGCAGGGGGCCAGGGCAGCTGGGGTCACTGAGGCTTGCGAGGAAACTTCAGTTTCAGAAACCCAATTTTGTCAGTTCACCCAGGATGATCAGATAGGAAGCACTGACTTGGGGTTAGAAAAAAAATGGCAGGATACTGTATGAGAAATTGCAGGATCAATGCACTTAATTTCTAAATTAGGGATCGACCTTTCCCCTGACCCACGTCTGGGAAAGCGGCAGGCCACCTCCCTATCACACATTCCACACCAGCCATCTCTTCCCACCCTTGAACATCCTGAGGGCACCAAGACCAGGGTCGACAACTTGGAGGAAGGAGCCAAAATGGCCTCCAAAGCAAGGCTAGTTACTGGGCAGCCCTCCCCCAAGTCACAGTGACCCAGTTACTAAAATAAGAGATTGAACTTACTTGGTGAGGGTGGAATCAGATCAAAGGAAGCTGAGTGAGTGGTCTTTAAAGTTTTTCCCTTGTGCTGTGGCAGACTGACGAATCACTGCCTGCACTCACACCTTCTGCAGGGTAGGAAAGACTCCATTTCCCTAGACGAGGCGGGTGCTTGCCAGGGACGTTCCTTTTCTCCCTTCCTGTGTCCATCTCTCTCCCTTACCCTCCCCACACTCTTTCCTCTCTTCAGCTTGAGTCAAATTCTCATCATCCAACAATTGCTCTTGCAGCACATAGAACAAAGGGCCATTCCTAACGGTACATTTTGTCTTTTGTTATTTCCTAAATTAATCCTTTTTTTTTTTTTTGAGACAGAGTTTCATTATGTCACCCTCGGTAGAGTGCTGTGGCATCACAGCTCACAGCAACCTCAAACTCTTGGACTTAAGCGATTCTCTTGCCTCAGCTTCCCAAGTAGCTGGGACAACAGATGCCCGCCACAATGCCTGGCTATTTTTGTTGTTGTTGTTGTTATTGCAGTTGTGATTGTTGCTTTAGCTGGTGAGGGCCAAGTTTGAAACCACTAGCCTCGGTGTATGTGGCTAGCGCTGTAACCACTGTGCTGTAACCACTGTGCTACAGGCACTGAGCCTTGAAACAGACACCCTCTAGATGAGATTTTTAAGAAACATGATACAGCAGCTTCTGATCCTGGGGATCAGACAAGTGGAGTTTTACTTGTCTGCAACATAGCCCTACCCCATCCTAGATACAGCCTTTGCAGGGAAGGTTTTCATGACCGTAGGAGGTTTTGACCCACCAGTTTGAACTGCTGGAATTTTTCCCCCAAAGACATTTTAATTCTGTGTTTAAAAGAAGAAATATTTTAATTGGAATTTTAACACTAATGGATTTTTGTTGAGAAAAATACTCTCTGAGTAAAATACTCTTTAAGCCAATTTAAAACCTTAATCAATTTTCTCTATTGCACACTTAAACCATTCCCAATTTTTTCCCATTTCCATTTTTATTTTACTGAAACTACTTTATTAGAGTAATTTCTTCTTTGTGTAAAATTTACAACTAAGATTTTTTTACTGATTGGCCTTTTTATATTATGAAACTTGCCATTATGAATTTTTTATAAAGCTATTATTTCTATTAAGACTTTTTATTGATTTTTTTAACCTTGTGAAATTTTGTTTTTTGCTGTTTTGGGTTTTTCTTTTTTAGCCATTATTAGTTTAATTTTGTGTTGGTTATTTCTGTTGTCAATATTCACTGTAAAATAACTTTAAAATTTGATGGTTTCATTTATTTTTTGCTGAGTGAGAAGTCTGTTGGTTGTGATTTACCTGTGTTTAAATCTTCTGTGTAATTTATTTTTCCCTAATGAATAGTCTGTTGGTGGTGATTGACCTATGGCCAAATCTTCTGTATACATAGTTGTCACTTTGCATATGGCGTAGTTATTGTCCATTCTGCTCAATGTACGGTATGTTCAGGCCCGCCCCCCGCCAAAGCTGGGAGGGTAGAAAAGGCAGACACCACAGGCCCCTGACCTGGTTGCTTTCTGCCAGTTTTCTTTTCAGATGGTGACATTTTCTGACCATTTCCCCTGATTCTTATTTGCGTCTCTTTACTCCCCTCCAAAATCACCACAATGTACCCTTTGCGTGCTTTGCATTTGCAGTGATCATTTCAGCATCTCATGGACATTTGACGAGGCCCCAGAGCACTGCTCAGAACTAAATCACACCGGCCGGTGTACGAGTCCGCTCTGCCTTCCATCCTCTCTCCCCTGCTGCTTTCTGCCCTGTTCCTGCCAGAGTTATTATGACGCCACCTCACTAGCTTTTGAACTTCCTCTTCCAGGCACCAGCACAAGCATTTACCTGTGCCCAGGGCTCTCGCTACGGCTTTGAGTATGCACTTGATTGGGCCATGACGGACAGGCAGGCTGATGTTAGAAGCCGTTTTCCATCCAGCGTCTCTCCTGTGCAGGCGTCATGTTACGCACTTCCCACGTATTATCTCATTTAATACTCACAGCAGCCGCTCCCTGACATTTAGACACTGTTAACGTCCCTATTTCATTTGTAAGGAAGCCAGCACTCCACAGGGAATTGATTTGCCAAACATGATTTGGCCAGAGCTGGGAGCCCACGTGTGCAAGTCCGTCTACATTACGCCCTCTGCTCTTACCACTGCCCGGACCTGCCCACCTCCTGTTGCCTTGGGGAGCCAGACCTTGGGCAGGAGGGAGGTTTCTCAACTCCCGGGATCAGGGAGCACCTCCCTTTCCCTTTGGTTGCATTCTGTCTCCCCTAAGACTGCCAGAGTCACCAACCCGCCTTTTCCTGTCCTGTTTGCTGTGGTCCCCAGCACATCCATGGTCTCAGAATTGACAAGCCAGGGCTAGAAGGCCTGGCTCCAAAATCCTGGGCCCCAGAGGGTAGAGAAGGAAGAACTGCAGCAAAACTCCAGACAATTTAACTCCCTCTTCAGCTTCCTGGAGGCACAGAGGGCTTTTGTCCAGTGGGAATCTCACTGTTGTCTAGATGTTCTGTGATGTTTGTGAAGTGGGTGGGCAGGGAAGTCCCACCATGTCTGAAATACCTCCTGGAAGACACAAAGGCTTCTGAAGAAAATGGCAGCCTAGGAATATACAGATTCTTTGTTTGGAGATAAATGCTAAATTCATGCAGGTTGTCCAACCTGTATAGCCCCAGGGCTGTATGAGGGTGATAGGAAGACCTTTTTGCTTATCTGTGGTATCAGACATCCCCAAAATTATGCACAGACCCTTTTTCTGCTCATCAGTTTTCGTGAGTGTTTGTATATTTAATATGTGGCCTAAGACAACCCTTCTTGCAGTGTGCAGAAGAGAAAAAACAAAAAAAAAGGCTGGGCACCCTTGAGCGTGTATTGCATCGGGGAGGGGTGGGCAGGGAGTCTCCTACACAGATGCTGGGGGCAGCTCTGAATGTCTCAATTTCTAATTGTCTCTTTAAAAAAGAAATCCCCAGCCTGGGGGGGCTGGAAACCAGATGTCACAGCTCAAAATGATGGTATTTGGGGAAATACCACAAGATTTTGAAGGGCCTAGTTTTGCAGGAGGAAAGTGGGCAGAGATGTCATTTTTCCATAGGATTTGAAAGGATGTGTGGTTTCCTTTCGGGACGCTCACAGGAACCTATAATATTCTTCCTATAAAAATCCAGACTTGCAGGGATGTACCACGTGTTGGAAGTGAAGCCAGTTTCTGATGCCGAGGTGCTCCCTTGTCTCTGACGCTGAGAAAGGCACTGTGCGGGGAGTGGGGCGGACACTGGCAGCTATAGCTTTAGAAAACCGTCTCAGCTGATACCCTTTGCAGAATATTTTTTTCCCCATCTTCCGGATAGCTTTGTGGGTGGCAAGTGGCATTTTCTTTCTTCCAGGAAGAAAAAGGGAGAGAGGAGGGGTTATTTAACTTGATGAGGTCACACTCGTGTGCTCACACTGCACTGAGCCCGGGATTCTTCGCTCTAAGACTCAGGGGCACTCTGCTGACGGCGGCATTTCTCATCCTAGGGTCCCTTTTTATACAGTTCAGGACTTGACTAACACATCTGTACATGTGTACAGATTGGAAATCTCTTCTTGTAGAATCGGTGACCTCCTCCCTAAAAGACAATAGATGACTTCATTTCACAGAAGGGAAAATCTCAGTCCTCTCTCTCTCTACTCTTGTCACTTAGAGTTTGTGTCAAGTCAGCACTGTGATGGAACAGAGCAATGTTGACGTGCGTCGCTAAAAAACAGAACGTACTGTGATTAGAATCAGTTCTTGTATACGAGGCCAGGATGCGGTGAGGATGATGACACAGCTGGGGTGAGGAAAGGTCACCCCAAGAGAACAGGGAACACAGAGGCTACAGGGAGGGGAAGTAAAGCAGCAAGAGACATGAAAGGGATGGGAACGTTGGGAATGGCTGAGAATATGGTCAGCACAAGCGCGCATGGTCTGGAGCATGGCAGTGAAACCTCGAGGCCCACTCTTAAGTCCCCAGCTGGCGCGGCACCAGCTTCCTACACCCGCCTCCCTTCCTCCAGGAGTGCTAGCCCACTGCCGTGTTCTCAGTCTAGAGCATTCCAGCTTAAAGGGGCCTCACAATCATGGATACCATCCCGGACAATCCCCTTATAGTCCACAGATGAGTAAAATGAAGCTGGGAGCCAGGCCCATGCTCACAGGGCTAATCAGTGACAGGCCTGAGACCCTGCCACGGAGTCCGGCTCCAAGTGCAGCTACTATGAAAACCTCTTGTTTGACTTTCTTTCTTTCTCTCTTTTTCTTTTTCTTTTTAATTAAATCATAGCTGTGTACATTTATGCATTGATGGGGTACAATGGGCTGGTTTTATATACAATTTGAAATATTTACAACAAACTGGTTAACATAGCCTTCACCGTCCTTTCTTACTTATTGTGTTAAGGCATTTGTACTCTACACTTAGTAGATTTGACATGTACCCTTGTAAAATGCACCATAGGTGTGGCCCGACCAATTACCTCCCTCTGCCCATTCTCCCCCTTCCACTCCCCCTCCTCTTCCCCTTCATCTTGTTTTTTTGTTTTTTGTTTTTTGTTTTTTTTGAGACAGAGTCTTACTATGTCACCCTAGGTAGAGTGCCATGGCCTCACAGTTCACAGCAACCTCAAACTCTTGGTCTTAAGTGATTCTCTTCCCTCAGCTGCCCAAGTAGCTGGAACTACCGGCGCCTGCCACAATGCCTGGCTATTTTTTGGTTGCAGTTGTCATTGTTGCTTAGGAGGCCCAAGCTGGGCTCAAACCCACCACCCTCGGTGTATGTGGCCAGTGCCCTACTCACTGAGCTATGTGCACTGAGCCTCTTTTTCTTTTTTGAGGCATAGTTTCACTCTGTCACCCTGGGCAGAGTGCCAGAGTGCTGTGTAGCAACCTCGGAGACTTGGGCTCCAGCAATCCTCCTGCCTCAGCTTCCCAAGTATCTGGGACTGCAGGTGCTTGCCACAACACCAGGGTAATTTTTCTATTTTTAGTAGAGATGGGGTCTTGCTTAGGCTGGTCTTGAACTTCTGAGCTCAGGCAGTCTACCAGCCTCGTCCTCCCAAAGTGCTAGGAGGACAGGAGTGAGCCACCACAACTGGCTGACTTTTATTTCTGATACTGAGTCTCTGAATCCTCACTAATCAAAGTGAGGTCCCTGGACTACAACATCAGTGTTACCCTGGAAATTTTAGAATTTCATCCCCCCCTCCACTGAATCAGAATCTGCATTTTAACAAGATCACAAGTGAGTCACATGACAGCTGAGAAGCTCAGCCCTAGGTCCTTCCCACTTGCCACCCGATGACCTTCCCCTACCATGCAGTCAGTGTCTGCTTCCTCTCCACTTAAATTCCCAGAACTGGCATCTTTTCAGGACTTTGGCTGGCTACCAAGTCATTTACTCAGAGCATTCAGTCGAATAACCTCTGTCTGTGGGATGCCTGTGGGTTAAGTGGTATCTTATTCTTTATGATTACCTATTAAATATATGTGTAACTATACCAATAAATACCTTCTCTATGGATAGGGCTACAGTTTTCAACATCCACATATGTTTTTACTATCAGTAAAATGTGTGGTTATAATATAGGATCTGTAGCTAAACTGACTGAGCCTGAATCCCCATACTTCCAGTTACTGTGCGACCTTGAGAAGTGTGTCAACTTCTCTGGGCCTCAATTTTAGGCCTACTATGTGCAAAGATCTGTTCTGGCACAATCATTCCATGATTCTAGAGACAAACCCTTCTTTCTCTTTCGCTTGACCATGAACATCTGGGAACGTAAATCCTTCAGAAGATTAGCCCTCAACTGTTTAAACAGAAGGAATTACACCTTCTATTAATTTTAGAATGCAAAGCTATGTGCACACCATGTAAAGGCAACAAGTAAACTGTGGGTACTGCAGAGCAAGAAAGGTATTTAAATGACTCACTGGATTATTATTAGTAGTAGTACTTTGACTGATGCGTTTGGGAGGATAAGAGAGATGATGGAACAATAGCTCCTTTGAGTGAGGGAATGAGTCAGTTGTCAATAAGATTTTAGAGGGAAGCCGGGGATAAGGCACTTACTTCATCCAGGAACCTGTAGGGGGCCCTGTTGGATGAAATTGGCTCTGCGAAGCAACCTGCCCACTGTGCTAGGTGCCTGCCCTGGATGGGAAGCAGAGACTGGCTTTTCAGGAGAGAAAGCCCCTTGAGGAAGTTAATTAGGACAGGGAGCGGGATCTTTGTGCTCAAGAAGTGGGAGGTATTTTTATTACAAAAGCAGAGGTAGTATGAAAAGCAGCTGAGAAACAAAAGGGCACAAAAACTTGATGAGGACAGCAGAAATGGGCCCAGGGAAGGATAGAGGGAGGGAGTGTGGCTGGGGGGAGGAGGCTGAGCAGGCGGTCCTGGGGGACGGGATAGCAGGTGCTGCAGCCAGAGAGGCCAGGCCATTCTGTGATGCTCTCTGGGAGAGCTTATCCTTTACCCAGCTAGGAAGCTGTCCCACACCTGGCCCCCTGTTAAACACTTGCATGGTTTTTGTGGCTGACACTTGCCAGACCACAGGCTCCTAGGGACCCTGATTATCTTGTCATTGTTAAAGGGGAAAACCTCTTTGTGACATTTGTTAAAGTTCTAAGACAACTTTCCTCAGGGAGACCAGGAAAGGTTATAGGGACAGTGCAGGGGGCTTCTGCAGTAGGGAAGGGACATTGAGCTCAACTCCAATACAACCAGGGGACATGTAGGTGAGGTCAGCGAGTGGAAAGCTGTGTAGGAAACACCAGGGGTCAGAGGGCTTCTGGCCAAACCACCCTAACAGGATTCTGACTGAAGGCAGGGCCAGGGTGACCAGACACTCAATGGGCCAGGAACTGGATCAGATATTGGGGATCAGGTGGGTGTGGGAGCTCTGGCTAACCTGATTTAGCAAGATTTCAGCCAAAATTGGACAATGCAGAATGAACAGCAAAGCCCCTCAAATCAGAATGAGCATTCACAGACAGGTGACCAGAGTGTGGTCAAGAAGGGTACCTTCACTCCCACAGGTGCCCTTGGCTCACTCTGTGCTCACACCCTCTGTGAACAGAGGACTTGGTTGAGATGTCAGCTTTGTGACCACGTGCAGGTCTGTGACACTGTTGAAGTTTCATATGCTGGCATAATGTGCCTTTGAAATTCTGTTGTGGTCAAACTAACTCACCATTTGCTTTCTGAGTGACCTGTTTCAGCCTCCTTTAGAATCGTGTGCTGTGGCATGGGGGCCAACAGCCAGCTTTTGGGAGATGCTATCTCCCTTCCCCTCTGTGCCCTGGAAAACTTAATGGCAGAGACACATTAAGTGTTTATTTTGTGTTTCTGGTAGATAAGTGCTAAGGTTAAGAACACGGTCAGCAATGTCTGCTGGGTCATCCAAAGTCCATATCGGCAGTACTGGGCATCACTTATAGTCACCCTCAGGCTCCAGGACAGAGAGGGGACAGAAAGGATAGAAGGCAGGGCCACCTGGGAGGACAGTGAGCAGACCCATGAAGGCTCTTCCTACCATGTTTGGTGAGGAAACTCACAATTCTCATTTACCCACATTTACTTTCCAAGCCTCCTGTAAGGAAAGTTTGACTTAGGTAGATAGATGGGCTGAAGTGAAGACCATTTATTTGGAAACTGGACATAACCCTTTCTAGTAGAAAATAGAAGTCCAAGTAGATGAGTTCCCCATCGCAATTGAGCGTATGCCTTTAAAACATCTTTTTATTTTCCTTCAGGGAAGGAAATTGAAGTCCAAATATCCTTGAGTAAGTGAATGGGTGAGTTGTTCTTTACACTCAATAGGAACAGTAGAATAGAAACAGGCTAAAATCTCCTACAGGCCCCCGCAGAACTCACTTGGAGCATTGCTAAGCAACTTGTCTACTAGAAACAAAAGGCAAGCCACAGGTGTGATTGCAGATGTTCCAATAGTGACATTTAAAAAGTATAAAAGGCCCTGGGTATGGTGACTCACACCTATAAGCCCAGCACTTTGGGATGCCCAGGCAGAAAGATTGCTTGAGGCCAGGAGCTTGAGACCAGCCTGGACAAAATAGCAAGACCCCCATCTCTCCAAAGAAGAAAAAAACATTAGCTGGCTGTGGTGGCTCCCACCTGTAGTTCTAGCTACACAGGAGGCTGAGGAGGGAGGATTGCATGAGCCCAGGATTTAAGGTTGCAGTGAGCTGTGATCCTGCCACTGCACTCCAGCCTGCGAGAAAGAACAAGACCACCTTGTCTCAAAAAAAAAAAAAAAGGAACAAGTGAAATTAATTTAATATTACGCTTTATTTAACCCAGTATAATCAAAATACTATCATTTCAATGTGTATTCAGTGTAAGAATAAAGCACTGAGGTAATAGTTTACATTTATTTTTTGTACTAAGTCTGTGGAATCTGGTGTGAGTTTCGCATGTGCAGTACGCTCCCGTTCAGACCAGCGCATTTCAAGAGCTCAGCAGAATAGACACATATGACCAGGGGCTCCCATCCCGGGCAGCATGAAGCTACAAAGAACTGGGCCTAAGTGGTTATTAGAAGCTCTGAGGTTTACCCATTGTGTCTGTTTTGTTTTAGATCATTTGAAAGACTTCCAGGCTTTTCCAGCCTGAGAGTAAAGCATGGGCATTTGGGGTGCGGCTGTTCTCTGCTTCACTGTGAAGCCAGTTGTTAAGAACAATGCAAGGATGCCTGTGACTCTTACCAGCTGTTTCTTGGCTCCTGGGCAGAGTCAGTTTGGGGCTTAGTCACCTGCTCTGTACGTAAACTCCCAGGCAAGTTATGGGTCTTTGCACAACACCTGCATGTTAATACTGGGCAGATGGGAGCACGGGTCCTCTCCCCCCATACTCAGCTTTCATTTTTTTAGGAGAGGCCTTTGACAGACCAGGTGACAGTTCCAGGTGGTCTTTTGCACCTGTGCCTCAGCATCAATTTTTAGATCATTTGGATGTACCTTTTTCTTTCCTTTTCTTTCTTTTCTTTTCTTTCTTTCTTTTTTTTTTTTTTTGAGACAGAGTCTTTCTGTGTCGTCCTTGGTAGAGTGCCATGGTGTCACAGCTCACAGAAACCTCAAACTCTTGGGTTTAAGTGATTCTCTTGCCTCCGCTTCCCAAGTAGCTGGGACTATAGGCATCCGCCACAACACCCGGCTATTTTTTGTTGTTGTTTTTGTTGCAGTTTTCATTGTTGTTTAGCAGGACCAGGACAGATTCGAACCCGACAGCACCGGTGTATGTGGCCAGCGCCCTACCCACTGAGTTACAGGCGCCACCTGGATGTATCTTTTTCAATCCTACTTCCATTCTAGGGGAAAAGAAGATATTTTTCCTCTTAGACGCAGATGACAAGATTCTGCTGTCGTATACGATACTGATCCCGTGAATGCCAACGCAAAGGTAAAGTTCTCAAAAAAGAACGCAGACATGAAATGGGACACAAGGGGACCATTTGTCTGGATGTCTACAGGGACCATCTGAGCGAGCCTCCAGCCCCTCCTTACAGCAGCAACCATCGTCTTGTAGGTGAACAATCTATTGATTGGTGACTACAAAGAGAATTCTGCATTTTTCTCTCAAAGAGCAAAGAATGTTTCAAATATTTATGTGGCTATTTTTTTAGTTTGTGATGACCTATCCCAGGCATTTAATGAAAGGTGATCTTGGGTGGCTGTTTAGTTAGAAAATTAATCATTATCAGATAATTGGTCTACGTTAAGCCCAGCACTATAGAAGACTCAGGAACTTGAGCTGGAGGGCTGGCACTGAGCAGAAAAGCCACAGGTTGTTGTGAAGCAGGGCTACAACCTCTGCCCTGTCACCAGACACGGTTGTGGGGCTCACCCCGTGTATTGCAGAGTGTATGCTTGGCTAAATCCTTGCCCTCTACCCACTAGCACGGTAACAACAGAAGTATCTCCCCACATCACCAATGTCCCATGGGGGCATTCCCCCCCCCCATTTGAGAACCACTGCTGTGATGTGTAAACTGACTTTGTGAAGGCCCAAGGGACTGTGAGCCTGGGAGAAGATCAAGAGAGATTAATCTCAGGGTCCTGTCTGGAGAAAACAAATTTAAGCTGATTTCAAAAGATGCAAAGGAGGTGAATTGCCTAAGGGGTAATACTGAGGGTGGCGGGCAGAGGCCAGGAGAAGTGGCATTATTTCAGAAACTGGTGATTGAAAAGGAAACTACAGGAGCCCAAACTAGGCGTGGTATCCGGGGACATTGGGGCCAAGAGTGACTGTAGGTGGCAGGGAGTAGCTGCTCAAGCCAAGTGTCAGCAAGCAAGAAAGAGAAGGGCTGATCCTCACACGGCACCTGCTATGTCCTGGGCACTGTCCCCAAGTGTTATACACACACTCTGACAATTAAGTTCTCGAACTCATTCTAGAAAAAATGCCACATACCTCATGGCTGAATATCACTATGGTGACCTTTGAAGTACTCCCCTTGGCCATCTGGTGACCGTGGTGATATACAGCAATGAGGTATGTAGCACTTTTTCTAGGATGAGCTTACAAACTTAATTGTCAGACTGAGTGTGTTAGTGTAAGCCTCTCAACAAGTCTGTGCTATTCCTGCTCCCATTTTACAGCTGGAGAAACTGAGGCATGGGAAGGATAAGTAACTTCCCAAAATTTCTCAACTAGTAAATGGCAGACACGGTTTCAGCCCCTGTGTGGCCACCAGGCCTATGCTGCCACCCACGCTGCTTGGGCAGGCATCATTCAAGCAGGGCCAGGGGGATGGAGTTCCTATCACCAGAAAGCAGGAGAGGTGTAGGATCTGAGTAGTCAAACAAGGTTGGAAAGGAGTGAAAATGCCCTAAGTGACAGCACAGGTGGGTTTGAACAAAGAGTCTGTTTCATGGGAAGCCTGAGAGGAAGAGTGTGAGTAGACAGGCCAGTTCCGGGGCTCCAAGCCTGGGGATGGGGGACAGTGGGCTGGTATTGACAATGAGGCTGGGGCAAGAGTGACAGTTGGGGCTTTGGGGCAGGCCTGCAATTGCAAGAGCTTGAGATTTAGGGAGAAGTGGCTGTCACCAAGGGAGAGACATGCCGGGCATGGGCCTCAGTGGGTCCCAGGCCAGCCGAAGAATTCTGACTCTGCTAGTGAAGCCAGGGGGAAGTGAGGGTGACCCAGAGGAAAAGTTGGGAGGATCCAGACTTAGGTTGGAGATAAAGTGGGGCCGGGTCAGGGGCCTAGAGTGAGAGTGCGGAGGCAGCCTCCCTGTGACACTGAGATGGGGCTGTGTGGGGGACAGGTTGTGAGCCTAACCGTGGCCTGACCCTCTGCTGTGAAGTCTGCACAGTCCCTGGCCTCAGGGTCCTCTCCAACACAGGGACAGTGTAGTGCCATCTGTCTTACTGGGTTACCAGGAGAGAATGGAATGCCGGACATGCAGGCCTGCTCAGTGCCTGGCTTGGGGGAGCAGCAGATGGAGGTGGTCCAGTGGTGATTAGAACCAGAGGGGAGGGAGAACGTGTGGGCAGGGGCCAGCGAGCCCGGACAGTGGCCTTGGGAGTCCACAGTGCTATCAGCATCAGTAGGGTGACTGTTCCGACAGGACAGAAAGGAAACTCAGTTTTTGCCTTGTTAGGATTTTCGTCTCCATGGCGCGTCCATCATATACAGTTTTCATAGAAAGGGACAGAGTTTTTGCAGGAGTCAGTTTTCACATTCAGCAGAGGTGAGAGGTTAGATGTGCGTCCAGCGTTATGTCAGACTGAAGAATGAAATGAAAGCCAAATGTTATTTTAGGGGGAGGACTTAGTTGTTCTTAGTTGCAAATTTAGCTCTAAAAATAACTTCAGCATTGAGACTCAGGAGCAGTCTGTGGTCCACCTGTTATCAGCTGGGTACCTCTCTCTCTACATTTTTCCTAATTCATTCCCGTACCACTGAGGAAGGTGTGAACAAGAGATGGCTCTCGGCTCAGGGCTCTAAAGCGAACAGACCAGAAAACGCCAGAGGCCGTGCCATGTGAGGTCTCGTGCTGCTGCCTTCCTCACAGCTACCCAGAGCAGTTTGAATAGACTTTCCTCAGACTCCAGTGAATATTTGTGATTGCTTAAACCAGCACTGTTCATTAGACATGTAATGTGAACCCCAAACGCAAACCGCATTTTCTAGCAGCCACTTCATAGTAGTAACAAGAAACAGGTGACATTAGTAATATATTTTAGTTAACTGAATTATTCAAAGTATTATCATTCGAAATTTAATCAAGATTGAGATATCTTCCATTCTCCTTTTTTGGTACTAAATCTTTGAAATCTAGCCCCATGCGGCCAGTGGCCACCATGTGGGACAGGACAGGTCCACACTTGGCAGTGGAGATGCTGCCCTTCCAGGAAACGGCAGATAAGTACTCTGAGCCTGGTGACAGTGGAGCCGCCCTGATGCCTATTTGATGGAGGCCTGATGTTCTGGGAGCTCATCTCTCACCTGACTGGCGCATACCCAGGAAACTGTTTAAAAGCCTCTGAGCACCCTGAGAGCCCACAGAGGGGCTGTGTAGTGACAAGAGCAGCCAGTCGAGAGGGATGACATCCAGCCATTACCACATCTAGAGGAAAATAGAACTCATAACTTTGGTACAGAAATGGAATCCAAGTTTGTGGGGAGGAGGAATTTCTAATATAAGAAAGGCAATGGCCCATCAATAAAGAAAGATTGGATTCCAGCAAAAGCAATGAAGGACAAAGAAATGTGTTTTCAGTTTTATTTCTTCTGTTTGGGATCCTAATTTCAGGCCGTTATGATTCCATTTTTCCACTTGACAGCACCTAGGGTGGTTGTGGGGAGTCATAACTAAAGCAGAAATTATTGGGATGACATTTTGCACAAATGGCCAAGTGAACTTGGGGGGTAAAAAACAACATAACCAAGTTCGAGAAACATAGACTGGAGATTGTGCTTCCTTCCAAGATTCCTTCAGCTGGAGGTTCCTTTTCTGGCCTGGCCGAGGAGGGAGGAGCCTGCCAGAGGAGAAACATCTAGAAATGGGGCCTGCGGGCTCAGAGGCTGGGTTTCCCTCCAGCTCCCCACCACAGATGACAGTGAGCACCTCTGAGCCTGATTGCACGGCAGAACCATTACAACTCAAAACACATAGTGTGGTGATTGGGGGCATTTTCAGGCTTCCCATTAAACACTTTGCTGGGATAAAAGCACTTAACAATGGCTCTTCCCTGATGATAAATGGTTGTTGGTCTTCTTTAATCAATGTTTTAATAACTATTTGCACATTTTGGCAATTATGGATACAGGGAGTCTGATGGTGCTCACAGAAGCAGATTGCAGACCTGATTCATAAGGACATGGTTGGCCGTCAGAGACAACGCTGTCTCTCTGGGACGAGTGGGCTTCATCTGGGCACCTGCTGCCTTGTGTCCTTCTGAAGCAGGTGCACCAGTAGCTGTTGGCACAGGGAGGCTGATGTGGCAATTGTTGCCTGCCTCCCCCGCTGATGCTGTCTTCTCCAGGGCAGGCTTGCTCTCCAGTAAGCACTCTGAAAACCTCTCTCCAAACTCAGTCACTTGTCCCTTCATGTGGTTATAATTGGCCGTTGACTTCAGGACTTCTGGCAGCCACCTTATGCCTACGTTAGTGGAAACAATCTGCACCCCTGTCTACCAAGGACAGCTCAACTGTTCTGCCACCTCACATAGCATCTTCTTAGAGGAAAAGCGCTGCTCCTGGTGCACAAACAGCTCTCGTCACCCAGGTAGAGGTCACGTCCACATCATTGCTTCACTGTCTTATTTTTCCTCATTTTCAAGTTTCAGCTTGTCATAAATACTATTTTGAAGTTATACCAGTTGTAAATGTTTTGCCCACAAAAAAGACAGGAAGAAAATCTCTTAAATTCTTGGAATTTGTAGAGAGGGATGTCTTTCCACATTGTATTAGGTTCTAAAAACGAATGTGAGGATGCAGAATTACAAAATGACAGAAGTCCAACATGGAAGGAATTGAAATAGGCGTATGTTTACAGGGCTGCACAGACCAAAACTGAAACATTACTTGAAAATAAAGATGAAGATGTTCACTATAGAGTTATTTATCACAGTGTAAAAAAATGAGAAGCAGCTTAAAAGTGTACCAGTACGGGAATGGATAAATTAATGATGAGATACCTCAGTGATGACTGTTATTTAAGGAGGTCATTAAAATGTTGATTTCAAAAATATCTTGACATAGTGTCAATGAAAATATACAAAATACAATTTTGTATGTACATTGCTATCTTAATACATGCAGAAGCCCAGAAAAATGCCTGGAAGCAAATATAAACATTCTTTTGTGTGATTCGACTAGCAAGTGATTTTAATTTTTTCTTTATGTTTATGATATTCCAAAATCTCCATGGTGCTATTTTTATAAATAGAAAAAAAATCCTGGTGAATTTCATTGCATAAATTCTGTAGATATCCATCGAGCAAGCGGGTATTGAGCAATACCTCTTCCTTACTGCCTGGCCTTGGCACATCACGAATTCTCTCCAGGTGCTTTTTTCCTCATCTGAATAATGGGATCCCATGGCCTTGCCTGACTCAGAGAAGCATCATGAGCAATGGACGCATTAGCCCGAAGGGACTGTGCAGACAGCAAAGTGCTTAGATAAGCATGACACTGGGAGGCGGTGAGTCAGGTACTGTGAGTCAGGTACTGTGTCTAATCCCAAACCCACTGAACTTAAGAAATAAGAAATTGGACAAGGCTATCATGAATTGTTTAGACTCGAAGCCCATAAGAAAACAAAACTGAAGAATGGTCAGTACTTCAATGCAGACTGCAGGAAGACCTTTGGAGGAGCCCAGGTCCTCAGGCTTGGGTGTGTTAGCTTTTCCCATGCAGGGGCTGTCCCTCAGAGCACCTTACCAAGTGTGCTTCTGGCAACTACCCTGAGAGTGTCATCGCTTTACTCAAAACATGCCTCTCCCTCCACAATGAGCCCCGTTGGGGGGAGAGGCATGCCCCTGATAGATGGGCCAGGGCGGGAGATAAGCTGAGCACTGCTGAGTTCTCCTCAAATCTCTACTGAGAGCTGTCAAGTGTTAGGACTTGATCTAGGCCTAGGGCCCCCCCCCATTCCCACAGGTTAGAATCCCGTGGAGGTCTAAAATGTTTATGTGCTTTTTTTTTAACCATGTGTGTATCACTTTTCAATAATAAAATGTGTGCATACACCCGGAGCATCTTCCCCGGGAGACTAACTCGGCAGGTAGGTCCTCCAGCAGGCACACGCATGCCTTAAACTCCAAGTGCGAGACCTGCTGTCCCAGCACTCAGATAAAGGACAAAGCAGCTGTCCTGGATTTGCAGTGAAGGCACACGAGCCACACCCAGGCCAGGCACAGAGTAGGTGTCCTTGCCCGTAGCTCTCCCATCGCTGAGGTGAGTTTGAAGGTTAAACACACAACGCACAGATGCCCTCAGAGGCTCAGATACTTTTTTCTCTTAGTATCTGAGGGTTTGGGGGGTTTCCTGAGAAACCTGGGCATTTATAATTCATCCATCAAAATGATTTCAGTCCCTCAACTCAGCTTGTCAGAGGGAAGGGCCAGACGGTGCAGTTTGAAGCTGTTAAAAAGAGGTGTGTGAGGCAGTCAGACTGAGCAGCTGCAGCTTGGCACTGGCCGGAAACCACGAGAAGAGCCAGCCGGGCAGGCGCAGCCATTAGCCCCCATGAGACCCATGGCCTGGGCGGGAGGGGGTGAGGCAGAGGCCTGCAAGTGGGCCGGCGCAGCCTCAGCGATAAGGCACACCAGGCACTCCCCAGTGGCCTTGGCACCACAGCACAGGATGGTCTGGGAGGGAGGAGGCCACCTGGTTCCCCTGACCTCTGCTGGCCTTCATCTTCTGTTAGTGGGGCCAGGGCTTAGGGAAGCCACTGGGGTGCCGCTGGGCTCAGCATGCAGCTCTCCGGGCAGACCTGGGCTGGGGATCCTGAGAGGCTCTGTGAAAGCTGTGCCACTTTTGCATGGTGGGAACGAGGTGTTAGCTGCTGTCCTTCCCCAGGTTGGCACAGCCTGTGATTCCCCTGAGCTGCTCGTGAGCCTGCCGAGTGCGGCCCAGTCCTGAACGCACAGCTCAGACTCTCCCGGAGCCTGGGCCCAGGAACCTGCTCCCAGCCCATTTCTCCAGTCATCCTTTTACACAGTAATGTTTGAGAGTCACCAACTTAAAAGGCCTCAAATATATGAGCAGTATTTCCTCTCTGTGTGGCACAGACAGCGCCGTGGGGAGTAGACGGCCTCAGAGGGTCAGATCTTGTCAGCTAGGAAGTCCCTCAGGGCGAGGCGCTCCTCCCACCTCCACCCCCTCTCCCCCCAGGCACCCACTATGCCCAAATCTAGGAAAAACCTGCAACACCCCCACCCTACAAGTGCTGTGCATTTCATGGCAGGAGGCCTCCCAGGAGGCAGAGGGCCTGGGGCAGGACATAAAGTCCTGAGGTCTTCCTGTGGACAGCAGCCAGCTCCACGAGGATCCATGGAGTGTCTCCCAGGTACCCAGTGCTGGGCTGAGATCCCGATGTGTTGGTGAATAGGGCAGAGGCCTTGTTCCCACTTTGAGCCTGGAGTCTGGAGGGGGAAGGTAGCCAAGCTGACCCAAAGGCCTGGATGGAGAAGCCACTGGTCCTCAGGCCCAGTGGGCACCTTCCCAGAGAACAGCATGGCAACAGCTGGGAAATGCTTCCAGGCATGGCCTGGCAGGGAAGGGACGTGCATTACCCCAGGCCCCAACCAGGCCTGCAAATGGCCAGCGCAAGAGTGGCTGGTCCCTGCATCACCCTGCTCTGACTGACAAAGAGGTGGTTTTGTACCACACAGCAAATTTCTTCTGTCTAAAGGGAAAGTATGTGCTGTCTTTTCATTTCCAATCCCTGGTCCTTGGACAATGCTTACTAGAGAAACCCCACAGCAAGGAATTGCCGGCCAGGGCACGGTGTGTATCCAGAATTAAATCTGGTTCTTTCTTTCCATAGAATGCAAAAAAAAAAAAAAAAAAAAAATGGACATTGGCATGGCACCCGTAGCACAGTGGTTACAGTGCCAGCCACATACACTGAGGCTGGCGGGTTCAAACCAACCCCAGGCCAGCTAAACAACAATGACAACAGCAACAAAAAATAACCACCAGGCATTGTGGCTGGTGTGCCTGTAGTCCCAGTTACTGGGAGGCTGACTCAAGAGAATTGCT
The DNA here is from genome assembly GCA_963574355.1 of Loris lydekkerianus. NCBI lineage: Eukaryota > Metazoa > Chordata > Mammalia > Primates > Lorisidae > Loris > Loris lydekkerianus. The sequence goes on along the minus strand of CAUYPK010052542.1, from coordinate 4,099 downwards.
TAAGCCCAAGAGTTTGAGGTTGCTGTGAGTGACGCCACAGCACTCTACTGAGGGTGACATAGTGAGATTCTGTCTCAAAAAAAAAAAAAAAAAGAAAAAAAAAGATGGGTATAGAGGTCTCTAGTCAGCAGGGGCAGGACTGTCTAGAACAAAGTGCTAACTAGGACCCTGAGGCACAGGCTGCAGGCATCAGGGGAACAGGACAGGCAGGAGAGAGGTTCTTACCCATTACCCGCACTCCTTTCTAAAACAAACAACTGGGGGCTTCCAAGACCAGTCCAGATTGTAGGGCTATGGCAACTGGGCTTGCACTGGAATTCAGGGACTTTTCCAGAAGCCTGAAAAAATGAAACAACATACTCTGGTTGGCTAATAGGTGTCAAGCTGAATTCAGTCATCCCCAAATCTGGCCATCCTGAGCTTCCTGGTCAGTCCTTTAGTCTGCAGACCAACCAACCCCTTGACCCCAAGGGCCGAGAACAGAAGGGCAGAGCCTGCCACACTTCACTCTCAGGGATGAAACTGGGCTCAAAACTCAAAGAATTTCTGAGTCGTGCCTCTTTTTTTAGTGAATTGACAAAAGATTTTAAAAACTCCTCCCTCGTTGACCAGATTTAAAAAAAAAAAATCAATAGACCATCACATTCTTCAGTTAATACCATTCTATATGGTGGCCACAGCTGGTGGCCACTGACTCATAACACAGGCAGCGCCGTCTTCACTGGATAATCAGAGACAGAAGCCGTAAGATTCAGGTCCTAATTCACTCTTCCTAATACCTGAGCTTGGGATCTGAGCAAGTAATTGTTTTGTTTTCTTGCCAGAAGGTGGAAAAAAAGAAAATGCATAAGCAGAGGTAATGGTATGTCTATATTGTAGTTTAGGAATTGTCTTTTATATTGCGTATACTTTTTTTTATATGTAGAAATTCATGACCATTACAGGCCAACCTCTAGAACTAGAAGCCAAATTTTCTCCTCTTTTCAAGCAAATAGGAAGAGCTGTTCAGCGCGTTGTCACCCATCTCTGCAAGCCCCTCGCAGTAGTATGCATTGGGAAGGCTAAAAAGATAAACAAAATAGATTTGTATGTGTCAGAACCCAGACCAAGCTGCTATTGATCACAAGGTGTTTGCTAATAAATTATTGATCTTAATTCTGCAGTCTCACATTTTGATTTTGCCTTGTTTATAGTCTATTAAAATGCCCATGAACACCAGGAAAGAAAGAATCAATACCACTGGTCTTATGAACCAACATAGAAAAAAAAACATTTGCCTGATTTCCCTTTGAGAGCTTAGAGGCTGGGCCTTACAGGGCTGCCGTGGACCCGCTCAGGTACGTGTGGGGTGCCAGGGGTGAAACAATAGAGATCTGTAGGTCAGCTCCTTCAGGCTGCTTTTGTTTTTGGAATTCTGAGTAATTCCATTGTGTGCTGAGATAGCAAAGTAGGTATATTCCAAAGTAAAATATTTGAGTAGGTCCATTGTAATTGCTGTAGATACAGAGATATTAAATTGAGACTAATGGTTTAATCATGGGCTGGATTTAGGTTACACGAGAATTTGTTAAGTGCCTCCCTCCTGTGTGCCTTCACCAAAATACAAGAAATGAGCTGGAGGAGACGTGGGCAAGTTATTCAGTGTTAACACAAATTTAGTCGGACACACGCTGAAGACCACAAAGAGTCGGTCAAGGTGGGAAGTCAGTTGCAGGGAAAGCCCCATCCAGAACTCTGGGCCCCCAGAGAACCTACCACCCAGTCTCATTATGTACTGCTAAGTAACCAGAGGAGTCAAGTCCCTGCATCGTGCCAGAGTGTGAACCACATAATTCAGTTTCATGGCTCTGCTCTTTCTAGAACATTCTTGCATGTGGTGCACAATCTGGATAATGAAAGACTGCAATGCCCAGTAGCACGAAAGGCACTTTTCTTAGAGATAAGTGTGCTGAGACGGGGGCTTGTGCTGTACGAAGTGGGCTAATCTTTTGACTCTTTGGCACTGTGTGGCTGGCTGCCAAAGGGCCAGGAGCAGAGTGAGTATTCCCAGGTCCAGCTGACCCCAAGGAGGAAATGACCTCCTTCTCATAGAGCTTCGGGAATGGAAAATTTGAGAAACTTCTTCCCCACAACCAGTCTTTAGGACAGGTAGAAAGGACATCTTTCAAAAAACCTGTGAACCTATCATTAATTTTTTGAAGCAGCTGAAATACTTGCATTGACGTCTAAATTTGGGAATTATAGGGAGCCCAAAATATCTCAGTTTCCTTTGCAAATGTTTTATGCCTCTTCCCAAAAATTCTGCTTTAAAAGTAACATTTTATTTTTGCTCATTACAAACTAATATATGCTGATTGTAGAAACCTGGAAAGCGCAAAGAAAATGAAAATAGATTTTAATTTATTAAAGGTATTTAACCCCACAAACCAGAGATATCCATGGTTAACATGTTGATGTATCTGTGCAGTATTTTTTCCTCTAATATATTTTTACACAAATATTGGATCATAATGTACACTACTATTTGGAAAACCGACTTTTTTTCTCTTAATATGCTATCCACCATTCTTACTAGGCACTTCATTTTTAATATGAATATAATAGTCATCTTTAATATAATGTAATAGTAAATTACATCATAATTTAACCAGTTGTCTCTGGTTGACATCGAAGTTGATCCCACGTTTAATAATAAAAAACAGTGTTACAATCAGTACTTACAAAAATGTCCTTGTTCAAATTTCTAAAAGTGCTTTGGCTGGATGAAAGAATATAAACATTTTTAAAGTTTTGAGATATGCAGTCAACTTGTTCCTCCTAAGCAGTAGTTCTCAATCTGTGGGTCACAACCCCTTTAGGGGTCTAACGACGCTTTCACAAGGGTCACCTAAATACATCCTGCATATCAGATAGTTACATTACAATTCATAACAGTAGCAAAATTATAATTATGAAGTAGCAATAAAAATAATTTTATGGTTGGGGGTCACCACTATATGAGGAACTATGTTAAAGGATCTTGGCTTTAGGAAGGTTGAGAACCACTGCTCTAAAGGTTGTAGTAATTTATTTATTTATTTATTTATTTATTTATTTATTTATTTATTTATTTTTATTGTTAAATCATAGCTGTGTACATTACTGCAATCACCTGAACCCATGCTAAGATGCACCATAGATGTGGCCCCACCCATTGCCCTCCCTCCACCCAAACCTCCTGCCTCCCTTCCCCTTACTTGGCCCTTTCCCCATAGTCTTGTGGTATAGTTAGATTATAGCCTTCATGTGAAAGCTGTAATTTAACTTCATAGTAGGGCTGAGTACATTGGATACTTTTTCTTCCATTCCTGGGATACTTCGCTAAGAAGAATATGTTCCAGCTCCATCCATGTAAACATGAAAGAGGTAAAGTCTCCATCTTTCTTTAAGGCTGCATAATATTCCATGGTATACATGTACCACAATTTGCTAGTCCATTTGTGGGTCGATGGGCACTTGGGTTTCTTCTGTGACTTAGCAATTATGAATTGGGCTGCAATAGACATTCTGGTACAAAATGTTTTGTTATATTGTGACTTTTGGTCTTCTGGGTATAAACCTAGAAGAGGAATTATAGGATCGAATGGCAGATCTATTTTTAGGTCTCTAAGTATTCTCCAAACATCCTTCCAGAAGGAACGTATTAGTGGGCATTCCCACCAGCAGTGTAGAAGTGAGCCCTTTCCTCCACATCCACGCCAACATTTCTGGTTTTGGGATTTTGTTATGTGGGCTACTTTTACAGGGGTTAGGTGATATCTCAAAGTAGTTTTGATTTGCATTTCTCTGATGATTAAGGATGATGAGCTTTTTTTCATGTGTTTGTAGATTTTGCATCTGTCTTCTTGAGAGAAGTTTCTCTTTAAGTCCCTTGCCCACCCTGAAGTGGGGTCACATGTTCTTTTCTTGCTAATAAATTTGAGTTCTCTGTGGATTCTGGTTATTAGACCTTTATCAGAGGTATAACCTGCAAATATTTTCTCCCATTCTGAGGGCTGTCTGCTTGCCTTACTCACTATGTTCTTGGCTGTGCAGAAGCTTTTTAGTTTGATCAGGTCCC
>CAUYPK010052538.1:0-21188 GCA_963574355.1 Loris lydekkerianus | reverse complement strand
AGTCCTATCGTGAGGAAATCGAGGAAATGTACCGAAAATTGCGTCAGCAGCAGCCAGCACTGGTCAACAGAAGAGGTCTGATCCTGCTCCACGACAGCGCCTGGCCACACGTCTCACAAATCACCGTCCGAAAATTAAAGGAATTGAGCGTCGAAGTTTTGCCCCACCCACCATATTCCCCAGACCTCTTGCCAACCGACTACCTTCTTTTCAAGCACTTCGATAACTTTCTCACCGGTAGAACCTTTGCCAATCAGGACCTAGCAAAAACGGCCTTCGTTGACTTCATCGAATCCCGAGCACCCTATATTTATGCCGACGGAATTAATCGACTTGTGTTACGTTGGCAAAAGTGCACTGATTCAAATGGCGCTTATTTCGATTAAATTGAATAAATATTCACTGAGATATTACAGTTTAAAGTAGACTCATAAAAACGGACAAAACTTTTCAAATGACCTCATAGTGGCTGATGAGGTCCCAGTAGATAATCATGATGGCAACTGAAGGGAGACAGCTGTGGCGCTAGCTTTGCAGGAGCCTGGAGCTTGGAGCGAACCCGGTGGAGCAGGGGTGGTGTTCGGGGGAAAGAGGGAGCGGGTGGAAAAGCTGCTTTCTTTCTTTTTAAATTAAGTGTCTTATTTTGAGATAATTATAAATTCACATGCAGTTGAAGAAAAAATATAGAGAGATTCTCATGTATCCTATACCCAGTTTCCCCCAGTGGTAACATCTTGCAAAACTTTAGTACAATATCACAAGCAGGACATTGACACAGATACAGTGAAGGTACAGAACATTTCATTCATCACAAGGATTCTCTCAGGTTGTTCTTTTATGAAAACACACTTCCCTCCTCTCCCCCATCTCCCTGGAAACCACTAATCTGTTCTCCATTTCTATGACTTGTGAAGAAAGTTACAGAAATGGAATCATACAGTATATATCCTTTTGAAATTAGCTTTATTTACTTAACAGAATTCTCTGGAGATCTATCCAGGTTGTTGTATGTATCAGCGATTCACTCCTTTTTAGTGTTGAGAACTAATCCATGAAATAGACATACTATAGTTTAACATTCACCTGTTGAAGGGCATCTGGATTGTTTCTGGTTTGGGGCCATTATACATAAGCTGTACATTGTGTACAGGTTTTTGTGTGAACAAAAGTTTTCATTTCTCTTGTATAAATGCCCAGGAGTTCAAGTTCAGGGTCATATGGCAAGTGTATATTTAGTTTCTAAAGAAACTGCCAAGCTGTTTTCCAAGGTGGCTCTATCATTTGCATTCTCCCTAGAAGGATATGAATGATCTAGTTTCTCTCCATCCTCATCAGCATTTAATAGTGTCACTTTTTAAATTTAGTGATTCTGATAGTTTTAACTTAGATTTCCCTAAAGGCTAAGGATTTTGAACATCTTTCTGTGTGTTTATTTGCCATTTATATATCCTCTTTAGTGAAATGTCTCTTCACATTTTTTGTCCATTTTCTGATTTGATTTTTTTTTTTACTATTGAGTTTTGGGAGTTCTTTATATATTCTAAATACTAGGCCTTTGTTGGATATGTGATTTACAAATATCTTCTCCCAGTCTGTAGCTTGTCTTTTCATTGTCTTAGCAGAATCTTTCCCAGAGCAGTTTTTAATTCTGATGAGATCCAAATTATCAATTTTCCCCATATGGCTCATGCTTTTGGTGTTAAATTGAAGATCTCTTTGCTTATTCCTAAACCCTGAATATTTTCTCCTTTTTTTCTAAGTTTTATAATTTCATGTATTACATTTTAAGTTAGTGATCTATTTGAGTTGATTTTGTGTAACATGTGAGTCTTAGGCTGAGGTTCATTTTTTTTTTTTTTTGCATGTGGATGTCTAATTGCTCCAGTACTCTTTGTTGAAAAGTCTTTATTTCCTCCATTTAATTGCTTGTACACCTTTTTCAAAGATCATTTTATCATACTTGTGTGTATCTATTTACAGTTGTTGTATTCTATTCCATTGATCCATGTGCCTTGTCCTCCACTAATCACGCAGAGCCCTGATTTGTAGCTATGTGATAAATCTTGAAATTGGTACACTGATTCCTCTCACTTTATTTCTTCTTTAATTTGTTTTCATTATTCTAGTTCCTTACCTTTCCATATACATTTTAGAATAATCTTGTGTATATCTGAAGAAAAATCTTTTTTTTTTTTTTTTTTTTTTAGACAGAGTCTTGCTTTGTTGCCTTTGGTAGAGTGGTGTGGCATCATAGCTTATAGCAATCCTCAGACTCTTGGGCTCAAGTGATTCTCTTGCCTCAGCCTCCAGAGTAGCTGGGACTATAGGTGCCTGCCACAACGCCTGGCTATTTTTAGAGATGGGGTCTTGCTCTTGCTCAGGCTGGTCTCGAAGCATGAGCTCAGGCAATCCACCCACCTCAGCCTCCCAGAATGCTAGGATTACAGGTGTGAGTCACTGCGCCAGCCTGAAAAAATTCTTACTAAATTTTGACAGTAATTGCATTAAACCTTTATATCAATTTGAAAATTGACATATTTACTATGTTGACTCTTTGTATCCATGAACACAGTATGTTTCTACAGTTTTTTAAAATCTTTTATGTCTTTCATCAATGTTTTGTAGTTTCTTTCATACAAGTCCTATATATGTTTTTCCTTTTTTTTTTTTTTTTTTTTTTTTGAGTCAGAGTTTCTGAGCTGTTGCCCTTGGTAGAGTGCTGTGGCATCACAGCTCACAGCAACCTCTGGCTCTTGGACTTAGGCGATTCTCTTGCCTCAGCCTTCTGAGTAACTGGGACTATAGGTGTGTGCCACAATGCCCGGCTATTTTTTTGTTGCAGTTTGGCCAGGGTGGTGTTTTTCCATTTTTAATTGTATTTTTAAAAAACTAAAATTTACCATCCTACCTATTTTTAAGTGTACAGTTCAGCATCATTAAATACTTTCATAATATTGTGTAAATACCATCGCCCTCCATTTTTTTTTTTTTTTAAACAAGTCTTTGTTTTTGAGACAGGATATTGCTCTGTCATCCAGACTGTAATACAGTGTCTTCATCATAGCTCACTGTAACCTCCAACTCCTAGGCTCAAGTGATACTCCTGCCTCAGCCTCCCAATTGGCTAGGACTATGGGTATGCATCACCACACCCAGTTAATATAAATTTTTTTTAAGAAATAGAGTCTCACTATGTTGCCCAGGCTGGACCCTCCATCATCATAACTCTTTTCATCTTGTAAAACTGAAACTCTGTAACTCTCCACTTCCCGCTTCCCCCAACTCCTGGCAACCACCATTCTACTATCTGCTTCTATCATTTTGACTACTCTAGGGACCTCATGTAAGTGGAATCATACAGTACTTGTCTTTTTGTGACTGGCTTATTTTACTTACCATAATGTCTTCAAGGTTCATCCATGTTGTGGCAGTTTATTTCCTTCCTTTTTAAGGATACAGAATATTTCAACATCTGTATATACCACGTTTTGTTAAACCATTCGTCTGTCCATAGACACTTGAATTACTTTCACATTTTAGCATTTGTGAATAATGGGTGTACAAATATCTCTTCAAGACCTTGCTTTCAATTAGTTTGGGTACATACCCAGAAGTTAAATTGTCTGAATCATATGGTAATTCTATATATATATATATATTTTTTTTTTTTTTTGAGACAGAGTCTTACTATGTTGCCCTCAGTAGAGTGCTTTGGCATCACAGCTCATAGCAACCTCAAACTCTTGGGCTTAAGCGATTCTCTTGCCTCAGCCTCCCAATAGCTGGGACTACAGGTACCGGCCACAACCTCAAACTCTTGGGCTTAAGTGATTCTCTTGCCTCAGCCTCCCAATGGCTGGGACTACAGGTACTGGCCACAATGCCCGGCTATTTTTTTGTTGCAGTTGTCATTGTTTAGCAGGCCCGGGCAGGGTTTGAACCTGCCTGCCTCAGTGTATGTGGCCGGCACTCTAACCACTGAGCTATGAGTGCCAAGCCTGGTAATTCTATTTTTAATTTTTTGAGGAACTGCCGTACTGTTTTCCATAGTGGGTATGCCATTTCATATTCCCACCAACAGTGCACAAGGGTTCCAATTTCTCCACATCTGTGCCAACACCTTTTTTTTTTATTATAGCCATCTTAATAAATGTAAGGTGGTAGCTGATTGTAGTTTTGATTTGCATTTCCCAAATGATTAGTGATATTAAATAGCTTTTCATGTGCTTACCAGTTATATGTATATCTTATTTGGAGAAATGTTTTGTTTTGAATGATTATAAGTGGTATTGTATTTTGAATTTTGATGTTCACATGTTAATTGCTAGTATATAGAAATACAATTGATTTTGGGGGGGTTGTTTATTTGTTTTTTACAGTTTTTGGCTGGGGCCGGGTTTGAACCTGCCACCTTTGGTATATGGGGCCGGTGCCCTATTCCTCAAGCCACAGGCGCCACCCAGAAATACAATTGATTTTTTAATGTTATTCTTGAACATTTTGTCTTTGCTGAACTCACCAATTCTAGTTTTTTTTCCTTTTTGTAAATTCTTTAGGATTTTCTACAGAGACCATCATGCCTTCGGCAATTAGGGACAGTTTTATTTTTGCATTTCTAATCTGTGTGCCTTATATTTCTTTTTCTTGCCTCAGCGCATAGGCTACAACTTTCTAGTATTATGTTGAATAAGAGTATTGGGAGCAGGCATCCTTAGCTTGTTCCCTAACCTAGGGGGAAAGAATTCAGTCTTTTAATATTAAGCATTGTTATCTGTTGGATTTTTATAGATGCTCTTTATCAAGTTGAAAAAGTTCCACTCTATTCTTAGTTTGTTGAGAGTTTTCTCATTATCACAAATGGGTATTGAATTTTGCCAAATGCTTTTTCATCATCAGTTGATATGATCATATGATCTTTCTCTCTCTCTCTCTCTTCTTTTCCTTCTTTCTTTCTTTCTTTTTTTGGGCAGGGGACAGGGTCTTAATCCTATTCTTCAGGCTAGAATGTAGTGGCAGCATTATCATAGCTCACTGTGACCTCAAACTCCTGGCCTCAAGCAATCCTCCCCCATGGCTTCCCAAAGTATTACAGGTGTGAGTCACCATGCCCAGCCATGATTTTTCTTCTTAACCTATTAACATAGTGGATTGCATCTGTGGAATTAAGTCAACTTTATTGTGTTGTATGATTCTTTTCATATATTGCTGAATTTTATTTGCTAATATTTTGTTGAGAATTTTTGCATGTATTCACAAGAGATACTGGTCTGTAATATCTTTTTTGTTCTGTTTTTGTCTGTTATTCCTACCAGGATAGTACTAACATAAAATGAATTGAGAATTGGTCTATCCTCTTCTATTTTCTAGAAGAGATTGTGTAGAATTGGTTTATTTTTGTTTTTCAAATTTGGCAGACTTTTCCAGTGAAGCAATCTCCCTGTAGATATTTCAGTTTGAATGAAGTGTAGACGTCATCCTTCCATTTACATCTATTTATTCTCCCCATTTATAGTATGAATATCTTGAATATTTCCTCTAGAGTAATTAAAAATCATCAGTGTTATAATTTTTGTTTCAGTATCAAGCATAATTTATAAAACTCAAGAGAAGGAAAGTCTACTGTTATTAACTTACATTTTTTTGTTTACCATATTATTCTCTCTTTCTTCCTCATGTTCCAAGAGTCCTTTTTTTATTATTTCCTTTTTGTTTAGTGAACTTCCTTTAGCCATTATTTAGAGTAGATATGCAGGCAACAGATTCTCTTAGTTTCCCTACAGTTGAGAATGTCTTGCTTTCCCCTTCATTTGTGAAGGATATTTTCACTGGATATAGAAATCATGATTGATAGGTTCTTTTAGTACTTGAAAGATGTTGCCACTTCTACTCTGTTTCCTGATTTTAAATCCTGTTTAATTCAATTGCTGTTCTCCTGTTATGTCATTTCTCTCCATGACTTTTCTGTCTTGGAATTCTGTCTTTTTGAATTTCTTTGGGCTTATCCTAAATGGAGCCCACTGAGTCTCTTGAATCTATAGGTTTATATCTTTTGCCAAATTTGGGACATTTTTAGCCATTATTTCTTTGCATACTTTCTTAGTCTTACCCTATTTCTACTTTCCTTTTGAGACTTCAATGATACCAATGCTAGATCTGATTTTTTTTGTCAAAGTCCTACATGTCCCTGAGGCTCTGTTTATTTATTTATTTTTTCAGTTGAGTTAAGTGTGTTTGTAATTATTTATTTATTTAGACAGAGTCTTACTTTGTCGCCCTTGTAGTGTGCTGTGGCATCACAGCTCATAGCAACCTCAAACTCTTGGGCTCAAGCCTGTAATCCCAGCACTCTGGGAGGCCAAGGCGGGTGGATTGCATGAGCTCACACATTCCAAACCAGCCTGAGTGAAAGTGAGACCCTTCCTCTAAAAATAGCTGGTTGTTGTTGTGGGCGCCTGTAGTCCCAGCTACTTGGGAGGCTGAGGCAAGAGGATTTCTTGAGCCAAGAGTCTGAGGTTGCTGTGAACTGTGACACCATGACACTACCAATAGTGAGACTCTGTCTCCAAAAAAGTCCACAAAAAACAATAAGCCTTCTGTTCTGCCTGACTTTTTTTTTTTTTTTTTTTTTTACATTGCTGTTAGGGAAAGGAGGGGTGAGGTGTCCTCCCATTACTGCCAGTTTAGCACAGAAGTCCATTCAGCCTCTGTTGGTGTTGGCATCTGGGGGTGGTGGTGTCTCTTTATTACTACTGAGTTGGGTGGGAGTTCGGGCTCCCCCTAGTCTTCCACTTACACCCCAGGGAAAAGGCAGTCTCAATACTGCTTAACCAGCAGTTCCCAACGTTTTTGGCACCAGAGATTGGTTTCATGAAAGACAATTTTTCCAGTCCTGGCTGGGGGTGGTTTCAGGATTATTCAAGTACATTGCATTCATCATGTACATTGCATTTCTACAATTATTACATTGTAATACATAATGAAATAATTATACAATTCACTGTAATGTAGAATCAGTAGGAGCTCCAAGCTTGTTTTCCTGCAACTTAGATGGTTGCAGCCACTCCTCAGCACTAGCATCACTGCCTCAGCTCCACCTCAGATCATTAGCATTAGATTCTCATAAGCAGCACACAACCCAGATCCCTCACATGCTCAGTTTACAGTAGGGTTTGTACTTCTATGAGAGTCTAGAATATCCCTGCTGATCTTTTCTTTTTGCAGTTTCTGGCCGGGGCTGGGTTTGAACCTGCCACCTCCGGCATATGGGGCCGGTCCCCTACTCCTTTGAGCCACAGGCGCCACCCTGTCCCTGCTGATCTTACAGGAGGCAGAGCTCAGGCAGTGATGGGAGCGATGAGTTGCTGTAAATACAGATGAAGCTTTGCTCACTTGTCCACTGCTTATCTCCAGCTGTGTGGCTGCCTTCCTAACAGAACACACTTGTCTGTGGCCCAGGGGTTGGGGACCCCAGTGCTTAACAATGGCAAAAGTCCTGACTCTCCACTAGGCTTCCTCTGATTCTGCCTAAGCAGGAAGGGCATAGAGTGAAGTGCAGGTTCCCCATGTGGTTTTCTCATTACTACCAACCAGGGAGGAAAAGTGCTAGCTCTGTACTTGGCCTTCTCTGTTGGATTGGTCAGGACATCTTATTATAGCTTGGCAAGAGTGGTATTCTAGGCTCCTCACTTGACCTTTGCTGATGTGAATGGGGATGGGGACAGTTTTCTCTGTGGTATTTAGCTAGAATCGAGCAGCTGTCTAAAAGCTTTCTCTTTTCTTATACTGTTCCTTTCCTGGCCCTTTAGCCAGAAACAGCAGGCTTTAAAAATCTTTTTTTTAACTCTGTATTTATTGATTTTTTTTGTAGTATTTAGTGGAAGTAAGGAAAAGTATGCATACTGCACCTTCTTGGAAATATCAGTCCCCAAGTTTTAAAAACTTATTATTAAATCATAACATACATATAGAACAGGGCACTTATCTTAAGCATACAGGACAATTAATCTTCTCTGTCAAAACTCCCATGTAACTATCAATAAAACCCAGATAAAGAAACAGAACATACCAGGCACAGTGGCTCACACCTCTAATCCTAGTACTTTGGGGGGCCAAGAGGGAAGGATCACTTGAGGCCAGGAGTTGGAGACCTGCCTCTTTTACAAGAACTAGAAATATTAGCTGGCCATAGTGGTGTGCACATGTAGTCCCAACTACTTGGGAGGCTGAGACAGGAGTATTGCTTGAGCCCAGGAGTTTGAAATTTTGAGGTTGCGGTAGGCTATGATGATGTCGCTGCACTCTAGCCTGGGTGATATCATTAGACGGTCTGAAAAAATAAATAAATAAATAAAAAAGAAACAGAACACAACCAACACCCCCCATAAACCTCCTCATGCTCCCTCTGATCACTTGCCTCCCCTGCAAAATTAACCACCACCCTAATCTCTGCCTAACCTTGTACTTTATGTACTTTTTTGACCAGCATCTATTTATTGGACAATCCCAGGTTCTTTACTAATAAGATAAAGCCCATTACTTTATTTAGTTATCTGTACAGTCCAGCCAGTTGAGGGGGAGGGAAGGGAAAAGGGCACAACCAAGGACACAGGAATGTCAAGGGAAATGAACTATAAACCGTTTTATTTCTTTATTGATAAAAGAAAACTATAACCAATATCTTATTCATAAATAAAAGTAGGATAGAAAAAGCCGGACTGTTTTTAATCTGGCATTTTTGTGTATCTTCTCATTTAGTAGTTTACTGAATAATACTACTGTCCACCACAGAATACGTAAAAGTAAAAATAACCATCAGATGAAAATATTAACAAAAGGAGGCTGAGGAAGATGGCTTCTGGCTTCCAGAGGGCAGGCCTGGGGGTTAGTAGAAGCACACCGTGTGCAGAAAGGTTCTGCCGCTTTTCTCCTCAAACTCCTGCAGCAGCTCATCGATCTCATTCTCCATATCCTCTGTATGCTGGATACACTGGCACAGCTCACAGATGAGGAACGCTCCCAGGGTGGCCTCTTCGTGGTTGTCCTGGATGTCCACATTGACGACATGTACCGGCTGGAAGGTCTCCTGTTCTCTGGAATTCAGATCTTCCACTACCTGGTCGTAGACTCTCTCTTCACAAGTGAGGATCAGATCAAACAGATCTTTGCAGTTTTGGAACCTCTCTGGCCGGGGCTTGATTCTCTTATTTCTGTCCAACATATGTAAAATGCCATTCTGTGTATAAAGCTCTTTGTCTTTCTTAATAAGATCGTTGTACATCTGATCATATGTGGTTCTGAAATCATAAACATTGGGCTTGTCCGGTGCTGGTCCCGGAAGCTTCACATGGGTCCCTGTGCCAAAGGACCGGACACTGAATCCTCGTTTGCTAAGGATGCTGTGAGCTTCCATGCTCCGGTTCTGGTTGCTCGAACACACCACAGCCACTCGCAGCGGCAACACCGGCATATCGGCTGTAGCTCTGCTCCTACGCACCGGATCCTTCTATCCGTTAGCGGCGGAGCCCAGCGCGAGGAAGATGGCGACCGGAAGTCAACGACCCGGAAGTGGCGACGCCGACGTATCGCGTGGCGTCCGCACGGCGGTTTCCCACCGGCCCGAGCGCCTAGACGCGGGCGGAGGCCACGCCCTGCTGTCGGGCGCGCAGCGCTGAGCTATGGCCGCGCCCAGAGCAAACTCCAGCCTGGCGTGCGCAGCCGTGGTGCGCGCTGTACTTTTTGTACTTTATGTATAATGGATCCCTTTAAAACATGTAAATATCCTTGGGAGGCTTAATGTCGTAAGACGTCATTAACCAAAGCCTGACAATGCATTAGCTTATCATATAATTTTGTTTAATAACAAATTTATTAATAATGATTAATATAACAGCGCTTTAAAGTTATAACGACCTTTCTAATGCTTTATATTATTTGATTCTCACGAATTCCTACGAGGTGGATTATATTATTATCCTCATGTAAGGTGAGAAAATTGATGCTCAAAGAAGTTAAATGATTTATCTAAGGTCATACATTCTTAGAAAGATTTGGGAGCCCCAGAGGAAAGGGACCTTCTTTGTCCCACTATCCAAATATCAATTTTAGACAAGCTCCTGATTGACTCTGTTTTGGTTTCCTGACTACCAAATGACTGTCAAGGAGGAGGCAAGGAACTGTGATGGAATTGCCCACCATCCTCATGTGTGTTGGGGGATGGAGGGATGAGGGAGGTGGAGGTGGGGGTTGATTTTCAACGATCCCCGGGAAAGGAATGGGAATGCATACTAAACGGATAAAACTTATGTTATCACAGCTCCTAATGGGGTCAAAGCTTAATTGTTCCTATTTCTTAATTTTTATGGAAATGCTAAAATATTCAAAACTTTTCTCCCCCCTTCATCTTCCTGTGTATCCACGTTTATATGACTCTTTTTAATAATTTAAAAATCACATTTTGTAAAGCCTGGAGTAGACTAGAATGGAAGAGACCATTTATCCTCTTACGGTATAAAGGGGACTGATAAAGTACCTTGCTCAATTTCATATGCATATTTGCTTTATGTTTTTTCCTTTATTTTTTATTATAAAAATAATTTTATGAAATTAACAATTTGATGTAAAAATATTCTCTAATCCCAATACCTCAACATAATATTTTCATGTTTGTTTTTTTTTGAGACAGAGTCTCACTCGGTTGCCCTGGGGTTGAGTGTCATGGTGTCATAGCTAACAGCAACCTCAAACTTTTGGGCTCAAGTGATTCTCTTGCCTTAGCTTCCTGCGTAGCTGGGACTACAGGCACCTGCCACAACACCGGACTTATTTTCATATATCTTCTAGTCTCTGTCAAGTTATCTATCAACATATACAGGGTGGCCATAAAGTTTGTGTGCAATTTAAAATTGCATACTATTTAAATTGCCCATGAACTTTATGGCCACTCTGTATACACACATACACATACACTATTTGGACATAGTTGTAATTGTGGTGTACATTGGCTTTGAAAAAATTATAAAAGAGGGGTACACAGGCACTTCCAGCCCCAAGAGGCAGAGTCTGGGTTCCTCTCGGTCTCTAGTGTGCTGGAGAGCCAGTGTCCCCCAGTGATGGTGGGCTGCAAGTCTCCTAGTCCCTGAGGAAGGTGGGGTGGAGGCAGAGGGCTGGTGCCACGTTAAAGAGAGATGCTCATTAGAGATGCTCATGAGATATAAAATTTAAGTTACTGAGAAGAAATCTCAAATGTCAACCAAAATGAATTGTTGTAAATTATCCCCAAAGACTTTAAAATGTATGGTCCTCCAAAAATAGACACGTAACAATATTTCACATTCATCCAGTGTCTTCACACTGGAATGACACTATTAGTGTTATCTGGAGTAATGTTTTATTATTAGTACAGAACTAGAAGTGCTGCAGATGATGGAGCCTTGTTTGGTCACCAAGTGATGTAGTCAGTAATTGTTGACTAGCAGTGACAGTACCAGGCATTCTTGCCTTGATCTTTAAGGGAAAGATTTAAACATTTCATCATTAAGTAAACAAGTAGCTTAAAGTTGTTCTTAGATATCCTTTCTCAGCAGTTCCCTTCTATTTCTATTTTTCAAGAGGCTTGAAAAGTGGACATTAAATTGTATCAAATGCATTTTTTTCATCTTTTTTCTATACTTATATCTTAATGTGGATAATCATTATTAATAACTGTTTTTCTTTATTTTTTTTTTTTTTGTAGAGACAGAGTCTCACTTTATCACCCTCCGTAGAGTGCCATGGCATCACACAGCTCACAGCAACCTCCAACTCCTGGGCTTAGGTGATTCTCTTGTCTCAGCCTCCCGAGTAGCTGGAACTACAGCCGCCCACCACAACGCCCAGCTATTTTTTTGTTGCAGTTTTGCCAGGGCCGGGTTTGAATCCGCCACCCTCAGTACATGGGGCCGGTACCCTACCCAATGAGCCACAGGTGCCGCCTAATAACTGTTTTTCTAATAGTAAAACAAATTTGCATTTCTGGAATAAATATCTGAAGTTGGTCATGATGTAGGTGCCTAAAAATTGCTGAAGTTGGTTGGGCATTTCAGGTTCACATCTATAATCCTAGCACATGGAGGGCTGAGGTGGGTGGACTGCTTGAACACAGGAGTTCGAAACCAGCCTGAGCAAGAGTGAGACCCCATTTCTAAAAGTAGCCAGGTGTTGTGGCAGGCACCTATAGTCTCAGCTACTGGCAGACTGAGATAAGAGAAACACTTGAGCCCAAGAATTTGAGGTTGCTGTGAGCTAGAAGCCATGGCACTCTACCCAGGGAAAAAGAGTGAGACTCTATCTCAAAATAAATAAATAGGCCTGGCACTGTGGCTCATGCCTGTAATCCTAGCACTCTGGGAGGTTGAGGCAGGTGGATTGCTTGAGCTGACGAGTTTGAGATCAGCCTGAGTAAGAGCGAGACTCCCCTCTACTAAAAAATAGAAAAAACTGGCAAGAGGATAGCTTGAGCCGGAGTTGGAGGTTGCTGTGAGCTATGACCCCATGGCATTCTACCCAGGGTAACTGCTTGAGACTCTGTCTCAAAAAAAAAAAAAAAAAAAAAAAAAAATAAAATAAATAAAAATTTTTGAAGTTGTTTATTAAAAATGTTGAGAAGAATTTTACATCTTTATGAATAAAACTGTCCTATAAATGTCTTTTCTAATTCTTTGAGAGTGTTTTAAACCATGGTGGTTATATTTTTATTAAAGAAGTCATTGAGGTCGGGCGCGGTGGCTCATGCCTGTAATCCCAGCCCTCTGGGAGGCCAAGGTAGGAGGGTTGCCCGAGCTCACGAGTTTGAGACCAGCCTGAGCTAGAGTGAGACCATCTCTCTAAAAAATAGCTGGGCGTTGTGGTGTGCGTCTGTAGTCTCAACTACTTGGGAGGCTGAGGCAAGAGAACTTCTGGAGCCCAAGAGTCAGAGGTTACTGTGAGCTATGATGTCATAGCACTCTATCAGGTGTGACTTAAGTGAGACCCTGTCTCAAAAAAAAAGAAAAGTTACTGAATCTTAAAAAAAATATGAGACCATATATACCTAATCTTCTAACACTATTAGCATTTTCTATAGTGCAAAATTTGCAGGTAATATATGTGCCACCTGATGAGAGGTGAAACATCCCCTCAGCCCCCTTCCCCACACAGTGGGGGTGGCACTCTCTTATTTCTCCTGTTTCTCTTTAGGGTCAGGAGGAACTGCTGACCTCTTCCTGGCCCAGAAATTCACCTTGAAACATAAGTTGTGGGATGGGTGGAAGCCTCTGGAGCCTTGTTCTTTTCTCTGCTCAGTCTATATTCCTTTAGCACTGTTCCAGATCCTCATTTCCTCAGCCCCTGCCTCTTTCTGGGGTCCTTTCTTCCTTTCAGAGTGTTGGCATCTAATTTCTCTTCAAGAACTCACTGATCATTTTGATTTTTTTTTTTTTTTTTTTTTTTTTTGCAGTTTTTGGCCAGGGCTGGGTTTGAACCCACCACCTCCGGCATATGGGGCTGGCGCCCTACTCCTTTGAGCAATAGACACTGCCCCGATCATTTTAATTTTAATAGAAAATCATTCAAAGCACAACCTCTGAGGGACATCGTTATTGAGAAGGGGACCCTTATAAGACAGAAAAGTATTCCTGAACTGATGAAAGAGAATACTTGCTTTTAGAGGGCCCTCTACTAAAAGTCAGGCCCTGCCATAGTGCTGGTGCTACAAAGCCAGTAAGGCACAGTCCCCAGCCCCTAAGAGCTCAAGTTACTGGCTTCATTCCAGGTATATGCAGTAACCTTTGGCTATTTGCAGGCTGCCCCATCTATGCCTAGGACAATAAGGGGTACTTTGACTCTCCATCAATAAGTCCTGTCACACAAGCCATCTGTACCATTCCAGGTCCTGCCAGGTAACAGATGGCACCCTCAGATTGGGTAAATTGAGAAGAGTTTAATAAAGAGACTATTTTCAAAGGCAGATCAGGGTGTAGGGAAACCACAGGCCAGAAGGAGCAGAAGGAGGAAGCAATCACTGGAAACTTGAGAGGGAGAATTTTGTAAAGAGGGCCTCTTGACAGGAGCTGTGACTTGGTCTAGGAACATAGCTACCTCTCAAGGAGGCATTTGGTGGAAATAAAAACCTGGACCTCTTTCCTCTCAGTCTCCCATCTCCTACTGGTGGCCAAAGCCAGTAGGTCAAGAGTGCAGGAGCCCTTTGATGGAGTCCACCAAGGCCTGCCCTGAGGGGCACAGAGTGGGTAGAGAAAGGTGGAGTGGATGTTGAGGGGCAAAAGGAAGCCATGTGGCACGCTGTCATTGGTTGCTATCATCACTTTTGGTGCTGGGGTAGAGGTGAGGGGAGTTGGGGTGGCTACCTCCCTAAATATTTTCTTCCTTTTTTTTTTTTTTTTTTTTTTTTTTTGAGACAGAGTCTTACTTTGTCACCCTCAGTAGAGTGCCATGGCATCACAGCAACCTTAAACTCTTGGCCTCAAGTGATCCTCTTGCCTCAGCCTCCCAAGTAGCTGGGACTACAGGAACCCACCCCAATGCCCAGCTAGTTTTTTTTTTGTTTGTTTGTTTGTTTTTTAATTTCAGGTTAATGTGAGGGTATAAACAACCAGGTCAAAATATTTGATTTTGCTAGGTAGAATCCCTCTTGTGGTTATGTCCCACATTCAAAAGGTGTGCCAAACACCCCCACACCACACCCATTCAGTGGGAGCATCCTCCTTTCCCCTCCTCCCAAGTTAAATTTAAATGAGTTTTTCTCCTATGTGGGCTTGTATTAGATCATCTGCTGGTTCATATTTTTTTTTAATTTATTTTTTCTTTTCTTTCTTTCTTTCTTTTTTCTTTTTTTTTTTGAGACAGAGTCTCACTTTGTTAACCTTGGTAGAGTGCGTGGTGTCACAGCTCAAATCAACCGCCAGCTTTTTGGCTGAGGCGATTCTCTTGCTTCAGTCTCCTGAGTAGCTGGAATTACGGGCACCTGCCACAATGCCTGGCTATTTTCTTCTTGTTGTTTGGCCGGGGCCAGGTTTGAACCCACCACCCTCAGTATATGGGGCCCAGCTCCCTACTCACTGAGCCACAGGTGCTGCCCAAGTGGTTTTTGTGTTTTTTTTTTGAGACAGAGTATCTAGCTGTTGCCCTGGGTAGAGTCTGTGGCATCATAGGTTACAGCAACCTCCAACTCGGGCTCAAGCGATCCTCTTGCTTCAAATTTTCTATTTTTTAGTAGAGATGGCATCTTGCTTTTGCTCAGGCTGGTCTTGAACTCATGAGCTCAAGCAATCCACCCACTTCGGCCTCCCAAATTGCTAGGATTACAGGCATGAGCCACCGATCCCGGCCTGGGTTCATATTAGTATTGAATACATTGGATAACTGTTTTTCCATCTTGTGATACTTACAAAGAAGAGTATGTTTCAACTCAATCCAGGATAATACAAAATGGCTGAATAGTATTCCTTAGTATGCATATACCACAATTTGTTAATCCATTCCTGGGTTGGTGGGCATTTAGGCTGTTTCCACATCTTGGCAATTGTAAATTGAGCTGCAATAAACTATCTAGTGCAAATGTCCTTATGATAAAATGATTTCTTTTCTTTCCTTTCTTTTTTCTTTTTTTTTTAGAGACAGTCTCACTTTGTTGCCCTTGGTAGTGTCATGGTCTCACAGCTCACAGCAACCTCCAGCTCTTGGGCTTAGGTAATTCTCTTGCCTCAGCCTCCTAAGTAGCTGGGACTACAGACGCCCGCCACAACACCCGGCTATTTTTTTTTTTTTTTAATTAAATCATAGCTGTGTACATTAATGCAATCATGGGATACAATGTGCTGGTTTTATATACAATCTGAAATATTTTCATCAAACTGGTTAACATAGCCTTCACAGCCCCCTCTTAGTTATTAAAAATATGGAACACTTCACGAATTTGCATGTCATTCTTGTGCAGGGGCCATGCTAATCTTCTCTGTATTGTTCCAATTTTAGTATATGTGCTGCCGAAGCAAGCACCCAGCTATTTTTTTGTTGTAGTTTGGCCAGAGCAGGTTCGAACCTGCCACCCTCGGTATATGGGGCCGGCGCCCTACTCACTGAGCCACAGGCGCTGCCCAAAATGATTTTTTTTCTTCTGTGCAGATGCCTAGTGGATTGTGGGTCAAATGGGAGATCTAATTTGAGTTCTTTGAGGTTCTCCAGCTAGTTTTAGAGACAGGGTCTCATTCTTGCTCAGGCTGGTTTTGAACTCCCAAGCTCAAGCAATCCACCTGCCTCAGCCTCCCAAAGTGTAAGGATTATAGGTGTGAGCCCAGTTTCTGAATATTTCTACCAAGAGGTGGGGAAACCTATCTGGTCCTTTTCTGCCTGGGTTCTGGACTCTCATTTATATTTTCTGTCTGTTCATCTTCCAATGTCCATAAAAGGTAGTGTTGGCCATGAAGGAGGATGTCTTCTTTAAGCCTCATCCTCTAGGTAGGGTGGTAGTTTCCTACCAGCCCTGTTTCTTGTCCCCTGCTATGCCTTCAAAAGCTAGTTGCCTCTACAAGTGCATTGCTGGACACACTCATCGTTAGCCAGAATAACACACACCTTTGCCTGGTTCGCCATAATTACCCTGAGTGAGGACACACTTCTCCTGTGCCTGTGAGAACTTCACCTATTTCTTGAACCACTGGCCTACCTGGGGTCCCTGCTGTGCTCACTCCAGCCCATGCTCCCACTGGCCTTTGATCCCGCTCCCTCTGGCCAGCTCAGTTCCTCTTTATTCCTAGCCTGCATTGAGGGATCTGCTGCAGTAGAATTCTTTTCCTTTTATTTATTTAAAAATTTTTTATTTTATTTATTTTTGAGGCAGAGCCTTACTTTGTCACCCTCAATAGAGTGCCATAGTGTCATAGCTCACAGCAACCTCAAACTCTTGGGCTCCAGTGATTCTCTTGCCTCACTGTCCCAAGTAGCTGGGACTACAGGTGCCCACCACAACACCCAGCTATTTTTAGAAACCAGGCTCAGGCTGGTCTTGAACCTGTGAGCTCAGGCAATCCACCTGCCTCGGCTTTCCAGAATGCTAGGATTATAGTTGTGAGCCACTGCGCCTGGCCCTTCTTTTACTTTTAAAATAAAATTTAACCAATTTGTAATTGAATAAACGAGAACATTAATTTGTAATCAGAGATCTAAGAACACTTTATTTATTTATTTTAGACAGAGTCTCATTTTGTCACCCTCAGTAGAGTGCTATGATGTCACAGCTCACAGCAACCTCAAACTCTCGGGTTCAAGCAATCTTCTTGCCTCAGCCTCCCAAGTAGCCATGATTACAGGTGTCTGCCATAACATCCAGCTATTTTTGTTTTTTTAAGAGATGTGATCTCACTCTTGCTCAGGCTGGCCTTGAACTCCTGAGCTCAAGCGATCCACCTGCCACAGCCTCCCAAAGTGCTAGGATTACAGGCGTGAGCCACCGTGCCCAAGAACACTGTATTCTTATAGCTATTTTACTGGAACTTTCTTTCAATGTGAGACATGAAGTTAGAGATTGAGGGGCTGCAGTGGCTAAGAGACTTTCCTTTTACAGTATGTCCATTTTTATTATTTAGAGTTTTTTTTAAACCAAGTTCATAATTATTTATTTAGAGACAGGGTTTTGCTATGTTGCCCAGGCTCACACATGACTTTTATTTATTTGTGTGTAAATATATATATATATATATATATATTTTTTTTTTTTTTTTTTTTTTTAGACAGAGTGTCACTTTTTTGCCCGCGGTACAGTGCGACGGCATCATAGCTCACAGCAACCTCAGACTCGTGGGCTAAAGCAATTCAATTGCCTCACCTTTCTGAGTAGCTGGGACTACAGGCACCCACTACAATACCTGGCTATTTTTAAAGATGGGATGTTGCTCCTGCTCAGGCTGGTCTCCAACCCCTGAGCTCAGGTAATCCACCCACCTCAGCCTCCCAGAGTGCTATGATTACAGGTGTGAGCCACCATGTCAGGCTACACATTACTTTTTTTTTTTTTTTTTAAGAGACAGAGTCTCACTTTGTTGCTCTCGGTAGAGTGCTGTGGCATCACAGCTTACAGCAACCTCCAGCTCTTGGGCTTAGGTGATTCTCTTGCCTCAGCCTCCTGAGTAGCTGGGACTACAGGTGCCCCCCACAATGCCCAGCTATTTTGTGTTGCAGTTTGGCTGGGGCCGGGATCGAACACACCACCCTTGGTATACGGGGCCAGTGCCCTACTCATTGAGCCACAGGCGCTGCCCCTACATATTACTTTAAAAAATTTTATTAATATGGCAGTGCCCATAGCTCAGTGAGTAGGGTGCCCACCACATACACAGAGGCCAATGGGTTAGAGCCTGGCCCGGACCTGCTAAACAATGACAACTGCAACCAAAAAATAGCTGGTGTGTTGTGTGGGACGCCTGTAGTCCCAGCTACTTGGGAGGGTGAGGCAAGAGAATCACTTGAGTCCAAAAGTTTATGGTTGCTGTGAGCTGTGACACTACAGCTCTCTACCGAGGGTGACAAAGTGAGACTCTGTCTCAAAAAACAGGGTAGCACCTGTGGCTCAGTGAGTAGGGTGCCAGCCCCATATACCGAGGGTGGCAGGTTTGAACCTGGCCCCAGCCAAACTGCAACAACAAAAAAATAGCTGGGCATTGTGGTGGATGACTATAGTCCCAGCTACTTGGGAGGCTGAGGCAAGAGAATTGCTTAAGCTCAAAAGCTGGAGGTTGCTGTGAGTTGTGACGTCATTGCACTCTACTGAGGGTGACAAAATGAAACTCTGTCTCTAAAAACAAACAAACAAAAAATAAAACCAAGAAATTACAAAAATGCCAAGAGGTAGGACAAGGCCACTGAGGATGGATTTTAAATTTCTATTCAAGGTAGCCCTTACTTCAGTGGAAGTGGGAACATGTACATTTCCCTAGTTATGTTAGGAGTTTGTGCGGAAACCTGAGTGAAATAATATGGCATATTTGATTTATTTCCATAATGGTCTGACATCCTGCAGAGGTAGGTGTTCTGGGATGCTGTTTGGCTAGTGTGCTCCCACCTGACTTTTGATGTGTCCTCACCACTTGGGAGATCCCACTGCCTCATCAGAGCTTCCATATGTTTCATTTAGTTGATAATTTGGACTAACAGGCAGAGGAGTTGTTATTTACCCTTCGAGGTCATTTAAATATTTGTTCAGAATGAGGCCATTCCTAATCAAAACTCTGAAGCAGGTAGTTTGTTTCTGTTGCTCTTCCACCTGGGAGATCCATCTTGGGGACAGTCGGGTACAATAATAAGCAATCATAGGTCTACGCGGAAAGCTTCTGGAGAAACTGGCCTCCTAGCCAAACATTCCCTGAAGCTCTGCGTACTGGCCTCCCAAGGTGAACATAAATGACAGGCTCTCCGTAAGTGCTGAGTAAAACTTGAACCTGACTGGCTTCATGAGCTGAGGGAGATATTAAAATGTATAAGAGATTTAACTGTTAACAAAAGATCTCTGTAGATTTGTGTGAAGAATGGTAACTCCACAACTCTGTGATAATTGCCCACAAAGCTTTAAAAAACAAGATCAGAAATACCTTACTAGTATCTTGCCCTAATGGATATTAAAACTTGGTATAAAGCTAGTGCAATGAAAGGGGTAGGACATTGCAGAATAGATCGGCAAAGTAGAATAGAGAAGAAAGAAATTGATTTCATGGGAACCTAATACAGTGTATAATAAAGGTGGCATTTGAATTCAGTGATGGCTTATTTAATAAATGGTCCTAGAATAGTTGCCTATCATATGGAAAACACAAAGATAGACCCCTATTCAATACATCTTTAATTACAGACTATGCAAAGGTAAAGCAAACAAATACTCCAGAAGTAAATTTGGGAGAATATTTACATAATATTCAGATAGGGAGAACTTGAATAACACAAGAAACTCAGAAGGCACAAAGAAACAAAATAGATTTGATAACACAGAAAATTAAATTTTTTCAATGGTAGAAGATGCCATAAAAAGTCAAAGGATAACTAATAGGCAGTAATAAAATAGTTGCAGTTAATGACAGAAAAGGATTAATATCTATAATATTCAGATTAATATTAATATCAGTAATATTAGGTGGAACTGTATGAAATTGTTGATAGTTAAAAGTTTTTGTTTATTTGTGTTTTTAGAGATGAGGCCTTCCTTTGTTGTCTAAGTTAGTTTACAGTGACATGATCATAGGTCACTGTAGCCTTGTGTTCCTGGGCTCAAGCCATTTTTCTGCCTTAGCCTGCAGAGTAGCTGGGACTACAGGTATGTGACACCACACCCAGCTAAGTCTTTCATTCCTTCTTCCCTTCCTTCCTTTCTTTTTTTTAAAGTTAGAGACAAAGTCTCACTATGTTGCCCAAGGTTGTCTTGAACTTCTGGCCTCCAGCAATCTTCTCTCCTCAGCGTACCAAATAGCTGGAGTTAGAGGCACTAGCCCCTGCATCTGGCAGTCAATTATTTTTAACAACAACAACAAAATAGGCAATTTGGATTTCAGCCCAATATATAGTGCTTCTACCTATTGTTAATAGAAGACTGTGCATTATAAACTTTTCTTTTACAGAAAAGAAAATTTAAGTAGCTGATATATAAATATATGATCATAAATATGGGAATATATATGTTAAAATAATAACAGAAGGATGTCTACTATCAAAAAATAAAGAGAGAGAAAAACTGAACAAATACAAAATCCCTAGAAAAAGCCAGGTACAGTGACTCACTCCTGTAATTCTAGCATTCTGGGAGGCTGAGGCAGAAGGGTTGCTTCAGTTTAGGAGTTCAAGACCAGCCCAAGCAAGAGCGAGACCCTGTCTCTACTAAAAATGGAAAAATTAGCTGGGTGTTATAGCGGGCACCTGTAGTCTCAGCTCCTCATGAGGCTGAGGCAGGAGGATTGCTTGAACCCAAGAACTTGAGGTTGCTTTGAGCTATGATGGCACCATAGCACTCAACCCTAGGGTGACAGAGTGAGACTCTATTTCAAAAAACGAACAAACAACCCCCCCCCCCCCGTAAATTACCCATGTTGGCGAGGGTGTGGGGATAGCCCGTGTGCCGTGGTGGGGGGAGTGTGCACACGGTCTTGGCCCGATGGGCGACAGGGTGGCGGGGGGTGAGT
>CAUYPK010052536.1:0-66950 GCA_963574355.1 Loris lydekkerianus | reverse complement strand
TGACTTAGCAATTATGAATAGGGCTGCAATAAATATTCTGGTACAAATATCTTTGTTATGATGTGATTTTTGGTCTTCTAGGTATATACCTAGTAGAGGAATTATAGGATTGAATGTCAGATCTATTTTTAGATGTCTAAGAGTTCTCCAAACATCTTCCCAAAAGGAAAGTATTAATTTGCATTCCTACCAGCAGTGTAGAAGTGTTTCCTTTTCTCCACATCCACACCAAATTCTTTGGTCTTGGGATTTTGTGATGTTGGCTAATCTAACTGGAGTTAGATGACATCTCAAAGTAGTTTTGATTTGCATTTCTCTGATGATTAAAAATGATGAGCATTAAAATAGATAAACCTTTGGCTAACCTAACCAGAAAAAAGAGTAAAATCTCTAATTTCATCAATCAGAAACGACAAAGACAAAATAACAACACACTCCTCAGACATTCAAAAAATCCATAATGAATATTAAAAGAAACTTTATTCCCAGAAATATGAAAATCTGAAGGAAATGACCAATACTTGGAAGCACGTCACCTTCCAAGACTTAGCCAGAATCAAGTGGAAATGTTGAACAGGCCAACATCAAGTTCTGAAATATCATCAACCATACAAAATCTCCCTAAAAAGAAAAACTCAGGACCAGATGGTTTCACGTCAGAATTCTACCAAACCTTTAAAGAGAAACTAGTACCTATATGACTCAACCTGTTCCAAACTATAGAAAAAGAAGGATGATGTGAAGGACACAACACATTCTATGAAGCAAACATCACCCTTATCCCCAAACCAGGAAAAGACCCAACAAGAAAAGAAAATTATAGACCAATAGCTCTAATGAATATAGATGCAAAAATACTCAACAAGATCCTAACAAACAGAATACAGCAACACATCAAATAAATTATACATTGTGACCAAGTTGGTTTTATCCCAGGGTCTTAAGGCTGGTTCAATATATGTAAATCTATAAATATAATTCAGCACATAAACAAATTGAAAAACAAAGACCATGTGATTCTCTCAATTGATGCAGAAAAAGCTTTTGTTTATATCCAGCACAGTATCCCTTCATGATCAGAACACTTAAGAAAAATGTATAGAAGGGACATTTATTAAACTGATAGATGCCATCTATAGGAAACCCACAGCCAATATCATATTGAATGGAGTTAAATTGAAATCATTTCCACTCAGATCAGAAACCAGACAAGGCTGACTGTTGTCTCCACTGCTCTTTAATATTGTAAGGTAAGTTTTAGCTATCGCAATTAGGGAAGAAAAGGCAATCAAGGGTATCCCTATCGGGTCAGAAGAGATCAAACTTTTGCTCTTCACAGATGATATAATTCTGTATCTAGAAAACACCAGGGATTCTACTACAAACATCTTAGAAGTGATCAATGAATATAGCAGTGTCTCAGGTTACAAAATCAACACTCATAAATCTGTAGCCTATATATTAATTATATACCAACAATAGGCAGGTTGAAAAAACAATCAAGGACTCTATTTCATTTACAGTAGTGCCAAAGAAGATGAAATATTTTGGAGTTTACCTGACAAAGAACATGAAAGATCTCTATAAAAAGAACTATAAAACTCTAAAAAGGTGAAGATGTTAACAAATGGAAAAACATACCATGGTCATGGCTGGGAAAAATCAACATTGTCAAAATGTCTATACTTCCAAAAGCAATATACAATTTTAATGCAATCCTTATTAAAGCTCCATTGTCATACTTTAAAAATCTAGAAAAAATAATACATTGTTTTATATGGAGTCAGAAAAAACCTCGAATAGCCAAGACATTACTCATAAATAAAAACAAAGCAGGAGGAATTATGCCACAAGACCTCAGACTATACTATAAATCAATAGTGATCAAAACAGCATGGTACTGGCACAAAAACAGAGAGGTAGATGTATAGAACAAAATAGCGAACCAAGAGACAAACCCAGTTACTTACTGTTATTTGATCTTTGACAAGCCAATTAAAAACATTCAGCGGGGAAAAGATTCCCTATTTAACAAATGGTGCTGGGTGAACTGGCTGGTGACCTGTAGAAGACTAAAACTGGACCCACACCTTTCACCTTTAACTAAGATAGACTCTCACTGGATTAAAGATTTAAACCTAAGACATGAAACTATAAAAATACTAGAAGAGAGTGCAGGAAAACTCTTGAAGAAATTGGCATGGGTGAATATTTTATGAGGAGGACCCCCCACGCAATTGAAGCAGTATCCAAAATACACTACTGGGACCTGATCAAACTAAAAAGCTTCTGCACAGCCAAGAACACAGTAAGTAAAGCAAGCAGACAGCCCTCAGAGTGGGAGAAGATATTTTCAGGATATGTCTCCAACCAAGGTTTAATAATCAGAATCCACAGAGAACTCAAATGTATTAGCAAGAAAAGAACAAGTGATCCCATCTCAGGCTGGGCAAGGGACTTGAAGAGAAACTTCTCTGAAGAAGACAGCCACATGGCCTACAGACATATGAAAAAATGCTCATCATCCTTAATCATCAGAGAAATGCAAATCAAAACTACTTTGAGATATCATCTAACTCCAGTAAGATTAGCCAATATCACAAAATCCTAAGACCAGAGATGTTGGCGTGGATGTGGAGAAAAGGGAACACTTCTACATTGCTGGTGGGAATGGAAACTAAAAGGGTTCTTTTAGAAAGATGTTTGGAGAATACTTAGAGATCTAAAAATAGACCTGCCATTCGATCCTATAATTCCTCTACTAGGTATATGTTCAGAAGACCAAAAATCACATTATAACACAGATATTTGTATCAGAATGTTTATTGCAGCTGAATTCATACTTGCTAAGTCATGGAAAAAGCTTACTGCCCATCAGCTCATGAATGGATTAATAAATTGTGGTATATGTACACCATGAAATATTATGCAGCCGTAAAGAAAGATGGAGACTATACCTCTTTCATGTTTATATGGATGGAGCTGGAAAATATTCTTCTTAGCAAGGTATATCAAGAATAGAAGAAAAAGTACCCAATGTACTCAGCCCTAATATGAAACTAATTTATAGCTTTCGTATGAGAATATGAATCTCAGCACAAGAATATGGGGAAAGGGGTAAGGGAGGGGACGGTAGAGGGGAGGATAGGTGGAGGGAGGGTAATTAGTGGGTCCACACCTACAGTACATCTTAGAAGGGTACAGATGAAACTTACTAAATGTAGAATATAAAAATCTGAACACAATAACTAAGAAAATGCCATGAAGGCTATGTTAACCAGTTTGATGAAAATATTTCAAACTGTATATAAAACCAGCACATTGTATCTCATGATTGCATTATTGTACACAGCTATGATTTAATTTTAAAAAATGGTGATGATGGAATAGGGACTTCGGTGTACTTAGCAGTAATTTGCCAGTGTCAATTTCCTGGGTTTTGTTATTATTATTATTATTATTATCATTATTATTTCACAGCTTCATAAGATGTCACCATTGAGGGAAACTAAAGGAAAGGTACCTGAGACTCTGTACTCATTGTGACTTTCCATGAGTTTCAAATTATTTCAGAATAAACAGTTACCAAAAAAAAAAAAAAAAACTTGAACAAATAAATAATCTTTTTAGACATAATGTCTTCAGTTTTAATAATGGAATAAAGTTTAAAAAAAAAGCATCAAGAATTTATTGCTCACTATAAAATTCATTCTTAATTCTGGAGCTAAGTCACTGAAACACTTCTTCCTGTGTAATAAACATTAGAAGATGTTCAGCAAGCTTTACATATGGGAAAAATTACAATGTTTTTGAATAATTATGTAAGTGAAAATAAATAAAAACATGATTATATACTAGAAATGAAGAAAATGGTAGGAGCTACTAAGAAAATAACAGGGAACTTTTTTAAAAAGAACAAAATTCGGTAAACAAGACAGTACATTTGACTGCCAAACCTTTGATATTTAGATAAAGGAAAAGTAGAATAGAAACCAATGCAAATTATCTTTTTCAGAAGCAAACAAAATTAAGAATGAATAAAGGAAAACAATCTAAAAAGAGTGTTGACAGGAAAAATCACCACACATTAAAAGCGGATTGACACACCTTTTGGAGGCAAGACACGATTGTAAGAGGGACTTTACCTAACAAATGCAATTAGTGTAACCTGGTTTCTTGTACCTTCAATGAATCCCCAACAATAAATTAAAAAATATATATATAGACTAATAAAAAAAGAATATTTTAGCTATAAGTCTATCCTAATAAACTAGAACTTCTCAAAGAAAATGGAAAAATATAAATTATTTCAATTGAAATGAAAAAATAGAAGGATTTAAAGAGATGAATAATCATGAAAAACGTTACAAATTAACAATGTTGGGTCTTGGAGCGGTGGCTCACACCTGTAGTCATAGCATTCTGGGAGGCCGAGGGGATGATTGCCTGAGCTCATAGGTATGAGACCAGCCTAAGCCAGAGAAAGACCCTGTCTCTAAAAATAGCCAGGCTTAGTGGTGGATGCTTGTGCTCCCAGTTACTCAGAAGGCTAAGGCAAGAGAATGACTTGAGTCCAAGAGTTGGAGATTGTTGTGAACTATGACACCCCGGCACTCTACCAAGAGTGACAAAATGAGACTCTGTCTAAAAAAAAAAAAAAAAATTATCTAAAATGATGTAATAGGCAGAAAATGTCCCCCCACATGTTCACATCAGAATCCTTAGAATTTATGAATATGTTATGACACATAATAAGGAGGAATTGAGGTTAAAGTTTCAATTAAAGTAGTTGATCATCTGGCTTGAAATAGTTCTGGATTATTGAGTGGGCCAAGTTTAGTTGTAAGGATCTTTGTAAGTGACTGTGGGAAGCAGGAGAGTCAGAAGCAGAAAAGGAGATGAAGCCAGGCATGGTGGCTCACACCTGTAAGTCTAGCACTATGGGAGGCCAGGGCAAGAGGATCATTTGAGCTCAAAAGTTCAAGGACAGCCTAAGCAAGAGCTAGACCCCATCTCTACTAAAAATAGAAAACCAGCTGGGTATGGTGGTGGTCACCTGGAGTCCCACCTACTCAGGAGGCTGAACCAGGAATATGGCTCGATCCCAGCAGTTTGAGATTGCTGTCAGTGACGCTGACGCCATGGCAATCTAACCTGGGCAACAGAGCCAGACTGTATCAAAAAAAAAAAAAAAAAAAAAAGAAGAAGAAAGAAAGAAAAGAAATGTAACAATAATAGAAGCAAAGGAAAAAAGGATGTGGTTCTGGCTTTTGAACATGGAAAGGGATCATCAGAAGCTATGAATTGTGGGCATTCTCTAGAAGATGGAAAAAAGCAAGAAAGTGAATTCTCCTGTAGAGACTTTAAAAGGAATACAGCTCTGTTCCAATAAAATCTTCTTTACAAAAGTATACAAGGGCTAGATTTGATCCTTGGGAAGTGTCCTACAGGGCAATAAAAATGGACTACAAGAGAATCTACCTGTGTTGTCTGAAACCACTAAATTTACTGTAATTTGTCACAGCCACAATAGCAAATCAGTACAACTGGCTTCAAGCTCAGATGTCAGAGAAATACGTAGACAACAATAGGTAAGTGATAGCAGGTACATAGACAGAAAAAACCCAGTAACAATATTAGTAATACATACATAAAACAGCACAACGTTAAACATATGTGCCCCTGAGAATTTAGTTCATGATAAAAGCAGCTTCTCACTGAACGGGCAAGGGAAAGGGGGGTGGCACATCTTTGTATGTGGGACATAACCACAAGGCAAACTCTACCTAACGAAATCAAATATTTTGACCTGGTTGTTTGTACCCTCGCATTAACCTGAAATAGATTTACTTTAAAAAATAATTAAATAAGTAAATAAAATCACACCCAAAAAAATTAAAAATAAAACAAATGGAAAAAGAGAAAGTTCAGTGCACTATACGTCACCATGCTATTTTATTTTTAAATGTTATAGAGGCTGAAACATTTTAGAATATAGTAGTTTTCCATGAGAGACTTGAAATTAAATTCCAGAAATACTTAAAAAGCGAGTTTTTAAAAATTAAACAGTAAAAATGTTAATAGAAAAATGTATGGGGATATATATGTGGAGTTGGAGTTGAGGAAAGACTTCATCACTTTGAAAAAATTATTGCAGGCTACTAAAAACACTTCATATATCAAAGGATGAGTGAGAAACAAGAAAAATATTCATTGTTTGTTGTCAATAAATGTACTTAAATACAAAGCTTTAATACAGATTCATCTGCTCAAAAATTAAAAATAGTGTTAAAAAGAAAACTTTCAATAAATTAGTTTTAGCAGAGTTTAATTGAGCAAAGAGCAATTCATGAATCAGAAGCACTTGGAACCAGAGGAGGTGTGGAACTCCAGAAGCTGTGGAAATGAAGTATTTTTAAACAGAAAATGGAAGTGAGGCAAAGAAACAGCTTTACTGGTTATAGCTCAAGGTTTAATTTATTTTGGCAAAACCTGGCGGGTGGCAGCCTGTGACTGGCTGAGACTTGGTCACCTGTTATACTCCTAAAGTTGATTTTCAGTGTGTTTATATACAGAGACAATTGAACTCTATTAGCATTTATGAATTTATCTCACAAAAACAATTTTTGACACAAAGAAAGTTTTATCTACCATCTATGGTAATGCTCAGTCAAGATTTTCAAAATAGTAAAAAAGTGAAAAGAAGGAAAATTTTAATAAGAATGGAAAGGTAAATGGGGGAAGGGGGAGAGGGAGGGGAAGGAGGGGGGAGGTGGACGGAGGGAGGGCAATTGGTGGGATTACACCTGCAGTGCATTTTACAAGGGTACATGTGAAACTTAGTAAATGTAGAATGTAAATGTTTTAACACAATAACTAAGAAAATTCCAGGAAGGTTATGTTAACCAGTGTGATGAAAATGTGTCAAACGGTCTATAAAACCAGTGTATGGTGCCCCATGATCGCATTAATGTACACAGCTATGATTTAATAATAATAAAAAAAAGAATGGAAAGGTAAATTATAATTTTTTTATACACTATATAGTCACAGAAATTATGTTAAAGAGAAGTGCTGAATGAAGTTGGCATATCTGTGAATGTGTGAGAGCTAGGTAGCGTGTAAACCAATTTTTATTAAAAAAACAAATGCGAAACAATTACAAACAGTAGAAATGCTCTATAAAGTGTCAGCAATAGTAACCTCTGGGTTATGGGTCACTCATATCATTTTTTTCCTTCTAATTTCTACTTTTTAAAAGATATCTATATTTGCAATAAAAACAGAAATTATGAAGAAATAAAGGCCTAAGGCAGTAGTAGCAAAAAACACTGTATTGAGTTTGAAATAAATGGCTGATTTTAGAATCAATTGGTAGAGAGCAACATTCTGGTTCTTCTAGGTTGCAACTCATGTGAGGAAAAAAGCAATATTATCCGATGATTACATTTGTAAGAGTCCTTTATTT
Source organism: Loris lydekkerianus (assembly GCA_963574355.1). Lineage (NCBI taxonomy): Eukaryota > Metazoa > Chordata > Mammalia > Primates > Lorisidae > Loris > Loris lydekkerianus. The sequence goes on along the minus strand of CAUYPK010052536.1, from coordinate 59,482 downwards.
CAGCCCATTAATTGGCAAAAGACGAAAACCACACCTTACATTGCACTTTCAAGAAATTTTTCTTTTGGCAGCTGGTTGACACCTCCATACACAGATATTTCTCCCTGGAAATATGATGTGCCCTTGTAACAGTTTTATAAACTATTTTACTACTATACAGGCTCTTTCAAGAATCTCAACGCTTCCCTTCCAAAAGCCATTAGAAGAGGCTGCGGCATTCTTCTGGATTCGGGAAACACAAAATGAAGAATTTGTCATTTCAAGTCATGTGAGTTGAGAAGAGTTTGCCCTGTATTTGAAAGTTGTCTTCCCAGTAGTGCAATCAGCTGAACTGGGATCCGCTATCTTCGAAATGATCAGTGATACTATGGTGAATAAAGTCCAGTGAATAAAGGACTAGTAATTAGGATTAATGTTCAGATTAGTTACAATCAGTTTGATGAGGGATAGGCACTTTAAAGATAAATATTCTGTCACCAAGAGCTTACTAAATTTTCACTACTAAACAATTTAGATTTCCCCTCTTGTAGGACATATTAATGCCGTGGTGAATATATGTAAGCTATATTCACACTGGCCCTGGACGTTTGTAATACGTGGTTTGCTGTTCTTTATCCCCGCTTTATCAGTTCTTCAGAATCTTTTGTGTTCCCATGTCCTTTTCCTCCTGGGTCTTTAATCTATTCTTGCCACTTCTTCAAGGTACTAAAATCCCATTTTACATCATTTTCTTTGGATCTCACCTTATAGGTCAATGCTAATTGGTGTCTTTGAAGACTCCAGCCCAGCTGCCAGTCATTAATCAGGTAAACTGCCATGATCTGGGACATCCTGATTTTCCCCAAAGTCTCCTCCACTGCTTTCTTGCAGCCCTAAATATGTGATTTGAAAATAGGTCTCAGTCTGCAGCTATCTCAAATTATTTTAGTATGAGATATAAATTTTATATAAATAAATTTTTTTATTAGTTGAAATTAGATAATTCTCAGAATGCCTAAAAAATTTGTTATTCTTCCTAAGAAAAGGTAACAAATTACCCAAGTAAGACATTAGCAAGGATTAATGCCTCAGTGGGTCAACAAGGAATACGAGGAGTGAGGCTTCTTTTAGGAAATTTAGTAATGGAAAAAAAAGGAAAAAGGGATCAATGCAAAACAAATTGTGTAAAGATTGCTTGTTTGTTTTAATGAAGGAGTATATATTGGAGATCCTTAAATCTTATTAAATAAGCATCTTCATAGAAGGTCTACATTTACTTTTAGTGTGAAGTGACTTAGTTTTTTTTTTAAATGCTTTTCGTTTCCCCCATTTTTATTTTACAGTTAGGATTCTGAGTTTTCAAATCTCACACACTGAAAATACATTCCTTAAATTATCGATTTTTCTTCTAATAGTATTATCTTGCAGTTTCCACAACCCAAATCTTTATCCAGGCATACTTTCCCAAAATATAAGCATGCCACAGAGGACCTTATAGATTTTAAAACTATACAGTAACTTAGAATAACTTTCTCTTAGATTTTATTAACTGTTTATTTACTCAAGATTATCTTTAATAATAGCTAGATAGTCAATATCTCATTACTAATTTGGTTGGTCTGTTTAAAGTGCTCTGTTATTACGAGGAAAAAGTATAATTTCTATAAAGCTGGCAAATTATTGCAAAATGTAGGTTAAGAGTAATGGTCACATTATTAATTGATTTTTATTAACAAATGTACATATGTTTAGATTCAACATAAAGTATTAGTAAATTGATGTAGCAAAATTTCTTTTAAAAAATGGACACTACCGACATTAATAACTAATGGTTTAGTAGGGTGTGGTGGCAGGTTCACTTCTGTCATCCTAGAACTCTGGGAGGCCGAGAAAGGAGGATCACTTAAACTCAGGAGTTCCAGACCAAACTGAACAAGAGTGAGACTCTGTCTTTATAAAACAAACAAAACATAAAACAAAATAAAATAAAACTTCTATCTATGCTTGTATAGTTATCTATGCTACTAAGTTATGGTGTACCTTTAAATTAAACACCTGATTTTTAACAGTACAACATAAATTTGAAAACTTTCAAAGCAATTTTGTAAATAGAACTAGTGTTCAATAAAAATTGTCACCTGAATTAAAAAATATTAATGATACTATAATTATATGTCAGAAGAGTTTCAAAACACAATGAAACTATTTGCCAGATGTAAAATGGAGAGAATTAATACACTACATGAAAATTTGGACTAAGGAAATTTTAATGATCTATAATTCTAATATAAGAGTTACTTAGACATTCTAAGTTTTATATTATTAGCACAATAGATATGTAGAAAGTGAAAATAATCTCTATTTTATTTATGCAGAATATCTCATGAAATGTTTTTCCTTTGAGTATATGTCTAATCATTATAATGGCAGCAAAAACTTACTTCAAAGTCCCCTTAGTTGCATATTGGCATTAATATTGAACATAGCCCATATAATGATTCCTTTTAAATAATACTTGGAGATATGCATATATAATAATTACAGATAGATGATGGATTAGATAGGTAAGTAGATATATAAATAGATAGCTAGATATATATAGACTAAGATTTATTCATTTCTGATTATTTGACAATCACTATGCTATAATAAATATTTTACGCATTGTCTTAATCACATGTTCAAATAAAGACGCATATTTATAAAACTCACCAATATTATTGGCAAAACTATTGATATATTGACACTTAATATCCCTAGAATATAATATGATAGTCTTAATCTGAGTATGGCAAACTCTAACTGGCATCTTATAATTTCACTTCTATATTTATTTGTGTTGTAATTTGATTAGCATTGACATCTCCTGACAGGTGATATGCTCAATGAGAGTAGGGACCAGGTCTGATTTTGCTCACTCTGAAGCACTAGTTATTTAGCACATCTGAGGCACCCAATAAGTACTGATTTAATACATGAATAAATCAACGTAAAAGTAGTATCAATAGCTATAATGTGCTCAGATTATGAAAGCATTCAATTAATTTTATGTAAGATATATTTATTGATATGTGTTCCCCCCGGGGCAATTGAAGCAATACCAAAAATATATTACTGAGATCTGATCAAACTAAAAAGCTTCTGCACTGCCAAGAACACCCTAAGTAAAGCAAGTAGACAGCCCTCAAAATGGGAGAGGATATTTGCAGGTTGTGTTTCTGACAAACGTCTGATCACCAGAATCCACAGAGAATTCAGACTTATTAATAAGAAAAGAACAAGTGTTCCCATTTAATTGTGGGCAAGGGACTTGAACAGAAGCTTCTCTGAAGAAGACAGGTGCATGGTCTTCAAATTTTATTATCCTAAGTTTTCTGTTAATTATTTAGTAAATATAAAACACTAAGAAAAATACAGAAAAGATAAAATCAAACTAAGAAAATATTATTTGAAAGAAAATTTAGTTATATAACAATAGCTAAACTTAGCTTAATAGTGCCTTTTAGAATCTAGGCCCTGTGTTAACTATGGTTTGTGGGTAACTGGATTCATCTGGGCAACCTCCCTTTGTGTGCCTATTATTTCTTTGCCAGAGACTACACTGAACCTCAGAGAAGTTGTTACTTTCCAAAAAATCCCCTAGCTGTGAAAAATCCCTTAAGCAATGAGAACAGGATTCAAACTCTAACCAGAGTGAGACTTCCTGGGTTTGAATAATAGATCCTATTTTTTCCCTTCTCTTGTTCAGTACTGTAAAACATGTAGCAACATATGTTTTCCATTTGTTTGATTAAATATTTAGAAAGTTAGACAGTCTTTCCTGAAGAAGATAAATAATGAAAAGTTTTAATGATTACCTGCCAGTATATTTCTGACTTTTTAAAAATGTTCATAGTCTCTGCTGTGATTAAATCTTTGTGAACTTAATGTAAATTTCTAGTTAGTAGATTCATTGTTAAACTGAGCTTACTAGTTTTCTAAATGAATGCTGAAAAGCTACTAAAGATAGCTTTTTAGTAAGATACCGATTCTTCAGTAAGATACCTCAAAACTAAAAGTTTAACATTCTGGGTTAATTAGGGCCATCATTTAAAATATTTTCTGTTGGAAAATAGTGAATCCTTTTTTGACGTTCACATGCTCTGATCTTTGATCATACAGGTTGTAAGTAAAATGTCAAAATATTCTTCTACATTTACAAAACAATGGCTATGATCTGTGTTTTTTAAAATAAACAAAGGCTGGAGGTCAATTTTATTATCAGCCCTGCTTGATAACGCAGCATCCCTTTGCCTTGATTCTATTACAGGCAACATTTAAACTCAAGATATACCCACCAATTGGTTCAATTTAACAATGAACTTATTATGTGTCTGGATATTTACATTCTTATTTGCTATAAGCACAGTGATGGACAGGCTCTAAATTGGCCTGCGTGGTCTCTGCTTCCCGTGTGTGTAATGCTGTGAACTCTTCCCCCAGAGCATGTCTGAACTCAGGGACTCACTCCCAACAAAGGAATACAGCAGAAGTCAAGGATGACACATCTGACGTTAGGATTTTTAAAAGTCTGTGGCTTCTATGTTGGGGTTTCCCTTTCTTTCTTGCTTTAGGGAGACCAGATGCCCTGTGGCGAGTTAGAGATGCCCACATGCCAAGGAACTTAGAGAGTCAATGGTCAATAGCTAGCAAGAAACTGGATCTTGCTGATAGTTACATGATGAGTTAGAAAAGCAACACTCCCCCATCCAAAGCCGTGGATGAAACCCCCTAACCCTTGCTGACAGCTTGAATAAAAACTTTCAGAGATTCCTTGAACCAGAGAAACACAGCTACTCTCTGCCCAGACTCCTGACCCCAAACAAAGAATTATGCGATAATAAACGTTTGCCTTTGTAAGCTGCTAAATTCTGGAGTAATTTTTTATGCAGCAATCAAAACCAACAAGTCTTGTAACCTTAATATAGAAAACATAACTTATTTGTCTCCAAATTATCCATATCTATCATGTAGAAGATTCTCAAAAATTATTTTTTTGGTAATTGAATTAATGCTATTCTTTAAAATTTTTTACTTTTAACCCCAAATAGTTGAAGTATTCAAACCTACTTTAAGCATTCTGAAAAATATTTTACACCTTTGTAAATCTTTTCTTCAAAGCAGAAAACAAAGTCTTCCAATCATACAAATACATTCTAAATAAACATTTGAATCTGCATATCCAGAGGCATATACACAGTGTTCCAAAGATAAAGTTAGGAGAAAGTTTTGGAATGCTCTTCTCTAGGACCATACTTTGAATTCAACCACATAATGACATAATATAATGCATAAGGTTTATTTTAGGGTTTAAAAATCAAATGACTATCACGTAGGTGGCACCATGTCTACATATAATAAGGGTGCCCTATTTCCCGAGGCATTAATTTGAGTTCTTAAGTTGAGGAAACTATCTTTTTTCTAGAACGAGAATCCCACCAATTATCTTTTTATTATGTTTTCATAATAACAAATATTGCCTTGTGCAAGATTCCCTATTAGTGTTTTATATTTAAGAGCACACCGTCTGTTTAATCCTTCAACTTTGTCATACTTCACTGATTAATCTAGTTTAAATACCATAAAAGTCCATAACCATTGCTATAAAAACTTATGCTTGCTTATTAAACTAGCTACTTTGCCACCGTCAAATGCAAACAATAAAATTGTGCATAAATATAATGAAGCAAACATTTTTGCAAGTTGCTATATTATATTCTGTGCATATAAAAGCCTTCAATTTAATTCAAACTTATGCAATGAAGCACCTACAGTGTATGTGGATTTTGTATAAATCCACTTTAATACTTAAACTGTGCCTCTGGGTACCTGGTATGGGTGCCTCTTCATTGAATAATCCTTAACATGATATTTTTTTAAGACACAAAGGCTGTTCTTAAAATGTCCTTTCACCATTTTCATGGTGAAGGAGTGACTTCAAATTCACAGAAGTATAGACAGGTAAAAGGTACCAGATTTCTATTGCTTATATTAATAATTTACATATCTGTGTCCTGTGTGACCTATAAATAATCATGGTTGGTTCAGTTAAAGAGATCTTTATGGGAAGCCTAAAAATGAAAATGAGAAATAAAAATACTTGAAACTTGGCACTAAGTTAACACTACCTTGGTCTGAATTGATTTCCAATCGTTTCCTAGAATTATAGCCAAAGTCTATATTGATATCAAGAAGAGCTCTACCTACTTTTCCAAAAAGTCTTACTTATGACATGTTGTGAATAACGTACTGAACACAGAAGACCTGAGGGAAAAAGTCACTTCACTGTAGGCTTGAGCTAGATCCCCTCAAAGTCCACTCAAAGACAATCTCTTAAAAATAACTGGTTGTACAGTGAGCTTAAACTGCAGCATGTTCATCACCGTAGTGACAGATTGCTTTGAAATTGGCCCAGCACTTGATTGAGGTGAATGGGCTGTTTGGCTTCTAACTCAGCAGCACTATATATTCACACACAAATACACACGTGTGCACACACACACATACCCATTCTTGGTTTATCACTACATACTTTTTGCATCCATAAGGGAGATTAGTGTTCTTTGGGAAATGGTAATTGTTAATACCCATCCATCAACAGAAAGCAGAATGAGCCGAGATAAACACAAGAAGAATACATTTCATTTTTCATCAAATTCAGAGAGAAAATGATCTATTTTTCATTCAGTCAATGAATGGCTAAAAATACCCTGGACTTAGTCTTCTTCCTTGCGTCTAAACACAATTCATAAGTCTTAATTCATTAGACTAATGTGTTTATAAGGCAGTTGAAATGTCAAAGCTCTGCTGGATTTAGTATAAACTTAAATTCCATTACCTGGCAGGCATTAATTGCTTATGGAGCACAGGGATTCTTCCCAAGGGTCTTATATGTTTCCTTTTGTCATTTTGCTAACTATTCTGTCTAGACAAAGTTAAAGCCCTTAATCCACCATAGGGATCAATAAACTGCACAATAATTCAGTCCTAATAATTAGCTTTCACTTAAACACAAATGGTCATTTCATTGTGAACTGCAGTACAAAATGATAATGAAATAATTAAAAAGACAGATGAAAGAGTGACTTAATAGGAGAGAGGCCTTACTGTTCAATTAGAGGCATTACCATTCAACCTTTTTATTACTATCACAACCTTTCAGTTAAAAAAAAGAAAAAATACTTGAAGCTCTGCTCATTTAACCCATGGCAGTGTCACTATGACATGTATGGTCTTACAATGTGCGCCTGACGCTACAGACTGCTGTGAAGCGGTTGTCCCCCTGAAGTTATTAAAATGGTGAAGGTTTGATCCGAGGGTCTGTGAATTGTATATAAATCATAGTCCTGTATTGTCCTGATTTCTCACAGAAGGGATTTTCCTGAGCCTTCCCAATTTCTTTTTTAAAAGGGTTATCTCTGCATAGTTCCTTTGAAACAGCCTCAAAATTGTGTAGAACAGTTTTAAGATACTGGAGGTTCTGAAATAAATTGTAAAGGCATCTCATTTTTCCCTCCAGAGAATTTTCCAGGATAGTCTACAGTACAAAAATTCTTCATATTTGCTGACCTGACAATTTAGTTATAAGTCCAAAAAGGTACAAAACTTCATTAACCTTTTAATGCACTCTCACAGATGTGTGATGATAGATAGGTTTGAATCTTTGTGATCAAAGCACTGGCCTAATAGCAAAATCTTTCACTTTGCCTTTGCTGTGTCTTGCTTTTAATTCTTCCTCTGTCCACACACAGTTATAAACAGGCTGTACTATAGCTTTGCCGGTAGCTAGAGACATTCATAATCAAATTCAGTAAAACTTGCTGCTATTCCTGCTACCAGCACTGAGGCGAGTGCCTTGGGCCTCTCCAGTCTCTTTGACCCTAGGGTAAAACTCTAGGAGAAGTCTCAGCTCATTAATCCTGATCAAACTTGGAAAGACTCACCATAAACTAGACATCCCAGGTGAAACATACCCATATTTTCATATATTATGGGGATGTCTCTTCAAAAATGTAACTTAGATCATGTCAATGTTTAAAAGAAGAATATACGACCATATTCAATTACAGTACCTGCCAAATAGGGATATAGACGAAACAGATTTGGTGACTAAATAAATAAAAAAGTTTTTGAGACTTAAAGGCATTTATCTCCCTTAATCTCCTATTTCCCTCATAAATAGTTAACAGATCTACAGTCTCACAGTTTTTATTAAAAAAAAAAAAAAAGCAAGGTTCTTCTCTCCCTCCCACCCTAAGTTTGGGACACACTCAATTGGTAAAAACTTGGTCTGAACCAAGAACAGAGCAGAAGGATGTACACACACATACATGCACACAGACACTCATGCACACACACACGCACATGTACACACACACAGACACACACACACAGACACACATGAACACACATGTACATACAGACACACACACGCACACAGATACACAGACACACATGCACACAGACACACATGCACACATGCACGCAAACACATGTACACACACAGACACACATGCATGCATGCACGTACCCGCACACAGACACACAGACACACACGCGCACACACGAGCACACACACACACAGAAGTCACACAAGTTTCTCCACATCTATTACAAAGCACAGCTTCAGCCATCCTGTGGGGTGTTATGTAAAATTAATATATAGTATACATCCATATTTCTTCCTAAAACTGGAATCATTATGAATTTTGAAATATCCAGTGGCACAGTTTGTTACTAACTGTGGAGTATCGTGAAATAGAGCCTGCACTTACGCACAGGTCTGACAAAATTCACCTTTGAAATTAAAGCTACATGGGGCTCAGCCAGAAAAGAACTCCTCTCCCATGTAGCTTTAAAGGGGCTCAGCCAGAAAAGGACTGCTCCCTTAGCTGTCAGGCAACCATGTTCTGGGGTACCCAGTGATGAACCGTTTGTAGACGAGCTGCTTCTGGGTCAGGATTCCCAATATTCAAAGCCAGCCCTCTGCATTAGACAAAAAAAAGAAGAAAGAAAGAAAGAAAATGAAGAAAAGAAAAGAAAACAGTTAAAATCCACCCAGAAGAGTTAAGATCAATCCGTAGATGGTGTGTAAATGGAGCGCCACAGGTAAAATAGTTCCTTCTGAGTCTCCATAAATGAAGGTATGCTTATTTTTGAGATAACTCCTAGGAGCTAGAAGTGTTCTAAAGGACGAATTATAATCAAAATAAATCGTAACCTTAGTAACCTCGTAACAGAGGTCAAAGATCAGCATGGACCATATTTGAAAAGAAGAATTAAAGAGCAAGAGCTTATTCATCTTGGCAAAGTTTCCAAAACTTACCTCACATAAAAATCTTACCAGACACTGTTAAAAACTTTCTGGTCCCACCTCTGGAAATCCTGATTCACTATATCTGGGATGGGCTCTAGGAATTCAATAAATATTAGATAGGTAGATAAAAAAGTCTTCTTTAAATTAGAAAATGGTAGCTTGTCCAGTTTACCTAGTTTTACACCAATTCAAAAATATCATCCTGCGTATTTCAGCCTGATGCTGAACATGAAATGTTCCCTCGTAGGGCGTCTCAGCTGAGGAAATTGCTAGTGTTTTGTGAGTGAATAAACTGACACCGTGATTTATAATTTAGTATTTTATAAATTAAACTACTTACAACTAAACTCAAGTCAGACTTTAAGAAGTTCATAATAATTGGATAACTTTTTAAATTGAATTTCTGGAAATGTTAAACTGAGAGTCTGAGCCTAAATGGTCATAAACTCCTTAGGACCTGGATGACCTGCTCATTTCTGTCCATGCCAGGCCACTGGCCTTACCCTAAAATCTATTATGACAACATTTTTCTTTATACATTTTTATTCTCTTTCTTATGTTAGCATGAGATAAGAATAGCCTGTGATATTTACAGGACATATGCTAATATTGACTGACTGTATCAACTCAACAGTCATTAAACCTGAAATGATCCATATAATCATAAGGGTAATTTGACACAGAGATTCAGCGCTAATCACTAATACTAATTTCTATGTATAACTTCTACGTTTCTAAAATAAATTCAATGAGCATTTTAAAAAAATAATCTATAAATGCAGAAAATCTTTTCTCCATTCGTGTCTTCCTCATTCCACACTGTATATCTATATCATAACACTGTATTGTACCCAATAAAGATATACAATCATTGTCTGTCAATGAAAAACAAATGAAACAAAATAAAGCAAACCAAGGTGAATATACAAAGATTTATTATTCAAAAACTAGAAACGGAAACTTTTACACTACAGAATTAGAATAATATTTCCTTCTAATCATTTTTCTCATTTTCAGAACTCGTTTTACAAATCTGACTTGATTTCCAGTTGATCTTGAATCTTATTTTGTTTAACAGTCGGTACAGACTTTTTATACTGGCACTTTTCTTGCATGCATGACATTTTCAGTGGCGTGTACTCAGACTTCTGAGATAGAAAACCAAGGGGGGGAAAATGATCCAGAACTCTAATATTGAAACATAATTGACTACATCGTTATTTTCTTCTTTGATTATAATTATCTTTGTGGCCACAGAATTCCTGAACAAGGCAGGCTTTTTAATGCCACCACGCACGTTTGTACACTGGTCCCTTCGCCTGGAATGTCCTTCACTCTTGTTTGTGAAGTGAGCTCATGAGTGCTGTGATCTGAAGCCTTTCTCATCTCCTCCGCCCCTTCAGGGAATGATCAATCCCACTCCTCTTCTCCACTGATAATGAACGTATTTCCCAGATCGTAGAACCTAGTCAGCCAAGCTAGATCCTCATCACCATACTCTTTCTTCCCCAATCCTTGCTCTTCACCTTCACAGCTTGTCCTATGTTTTGTCAGTTCTACCTTTTCCAGGCACCTTGGATTAATTTTGTAAGCTTCCTCCCACACCCACTGCCTCACAGGCATTCAGCCTCTGTGCCTACATTTTCTCCTTGGCAAGGCCGTCCTCTACTCTTCAGAAAGGGTCATATTTCAAAAAATGCATTTCTGATAATAGGTAAAGTCAAAGGCTTTATCAAGATACACATACACAGTTGGGAGGCACTGCTCATTCTCGTTTTCTCTCTACCCACTCTCTGTACACTTTACAGTCTGTGTTCCAAGTTCATCACACTTCCCCCAACCCCCAAAATGCCTGTGATGGTTTCTACTGCTGTTCCTTCATTCACTCCCTTTCTTTTCAAAGAGGAATCATAATCTCTGCTCATTGTGATGTGACCCTGTGATACTTGAGAGAAGGATGTATGTGCATTATATCCTTGGACCCCAGGATATTATAACCTTGGACCCATTAATTCCTGCGGACCCCAGGCTTGGCCGTGTGGGAAATGTGACACCTGCCCCATCTAAACAAATCATGTGACCATGAGGACATGGTTTGGCTCAGATTTTGGCTTTTCCCTTTTCACACAGAAATGGGAGTGTCCCAGGTTGGGCTGCTCCTCTAACCTGGTCCCTGAATGAGAAAGTGTGAGAGCAGAGTTTTAAAGCAGCTGCGGGCTCATCCACCCTTTCCGTTTGCACTAATGAAAATGTATTTTCTTCATTCTTCGGTAGAAATATTTCTGATAATGCAACAAGCACTCCTAAAACCTCCTTCATTAGACCCTTTTTCAAGTCAAAATTTATAGCTCCTCCAACACTATTTTATAGCACCAACCACACTACATTTTAACTATTTGTTAATATATATGCATTTATCTCTTCAGATAAAGTGTGTTTCTTAAGGTCAAAGACTGTATCTTTCAAAAAAATAATCTCCTATACTAAAATTAATCCTGGCAAGTGCTGAGGGTTTCATAGTTTGTTGAATTAATAATGTAACACCTAACATTGATTCAATGCATAGATGTTTCCCTCTAGCATGTCTACCAACTGGCAGTTTTTCAAAGGAAGGATTTATATATTTTGAGTGCATTAACAAAATGAAATTATTTATTTTACTTACACTTATCTAGTACTTACTACATACTAGGCAGTTTTAAGTTCTTTAAAAACATTAACCTGTCTTAATCATTACGGCAACCCTCTGAAGGAGGCACTGTTGTTAGGTGTATTTTCAGATGAAATAACCAACACATAAAGAACTTAAATAGTATGCCCAAGTATTCCATGATAGAGCTGGAAATTAAACCTCAGAATTCTGAGGTCAAGATCCTTTTGTTTAATCACAAGTCTAACAATATTAATTATTTATGGCCTCAATTTTCTCACTTTTAAAGGAAGAAGTAAATAAAATCAAATACTGCCTATGTAAGTCTGTTGTACCTAAAGACCAAAAATAAAAAGCATTCCAGAAGATAAAAGTTTTAATTGTTTTTATTAAATTTTAATTCTGTGATAATAAATTTGAGGTACTTCGACTATTGTTCGTGGGACCATGAACCTCTGAGTGAGGTAGCTGCTGACCCCTTGTTCTACAGGTCAGCCCACTGTGTCTCTTTGGGTTTCTATTGCTTCCAAAAACTAAGAAATGCTTCCCCCAAAAAAGCTTCTTTCTGGTTGATGAAAAAGTCACACAAGTGCAGTAGTCCCTTCTCGTGTGCACTTGCGCTTCTGTAGTTTCAGCCACCGTCAGTCAAATGCAGTCCAAAATTAGACAGTGGAAAGTTCCAGCACAATCAATTCATAAGTTTTAAATTGCACTCCTTCCTAAGTAGCATGATGAAACAGCACATGGTCCTGCTTCTTCCTGTCCAGGACACAAATTCCCTTGTCCAGCACATCTACACTGTGTATTTTACTTACCAATCAGTCACTCAGTAGCTGTGTCACTGTCAGACTGAGAAAAAATAAATGTCTGTATGTAGATATATATGGAGAGCAAGAAAGAGAGAGAGAGAGGATTTGGTACTATCTACATTTTTAGGCATCCACTAGAGGTCCTGAATGCATCCCCCGTGGATAAGGAGGAACAACTGTAGTTAATAAGCAGGAGAAATTGTATTCAATTTCTTGGTGGAATATGATAAATCTAACAATACATGTGGCTCAACACATTCACCTATTCCCAGACTGCTTCCTCATTTGTGTGTGCGTGTGAACATCTTTATATTCCTAAAATGAGTATGAGACACATTGTTCATTTTTTAAAGTATTTTGAAAGAAGGCATAATTGTATTTTACATGTACCCAGAAGCCAGAACTTTTGAAAAATCCCATGCATTAAAAGAAATGTAAGGTCATGGAACTGAGACCATTACTGTTGCCTCCTAGGAAATTAAAAATGTGGTAGAGGAAAAAGAGGAAATATCTTAATATTAAGAGAGTGCTAAAAAGGAAACCATAATCTGATTTACTTAAATGAGTGCAGATACCACTTTTATTCATTGTACAAATGTAGTATTTTAGCACAGAGTTGTGCATATTGTAAGAGGAACTGTGGCAACACATATGAGGATGAAAAGCATTAACTTATTTAGTTGAATAAAAATAGTCTAAAATTGCTTAAGGAATCATTCTTTGTATTCTGCACATTTTCCCTCTTAACTAATGTGTGAGCTCTCTTCATTTCACTACCCAGAAATTTTGCAAGTAATTAAAGGAATACGTTATCTATGAAAGATAACTAGTCGAATAAGTTAAATCAATGATCTTTTACCCCTAGGACCTCGGGTGCAGTTATTAGGTAAAACTCTTCAATAGAAATTTCACACGTACTATTTCATGCTATTAATTCAGCTAACAGGATATGGAACACTTTTGTTAAAAAGAATAATCAAAACTTAAAAACATCTTTTATTCTGTAAACTTCATCCAAAAGGAAGATTGTTTAGCAGTCATGTTGAAATGACAATTACAGAAAACTTGCGTAAGCTATTTACAATAAAACTGTATACACGGATTCATATTAAAGCTATGCACCTACTACCATACATTTATTTTTTCTTTCTCAAGACTTAAAACAAGGTATATGAAATTGAAATAGAAAGTTTTAAGGAGCCACCCTTTAGTAAGCTTACTCTCCTTAATTTGTTTCTATGGAATTCATCTCTTCTGCATTACTCTTGTAAATAAATCACAACTACCGTATATACTCAAGTATATACGGTATATACAAAAAGAAAGTACAATCTTAACACAAATATAATTAACAATGGAAATAATGTGTTATTCTGAAAAACTTTTAATGAAGGTCAATTGCTATCATTGGCATTTTCTACTTTTTCACCCAAGGACCTTTGGAAGACAAATTTTGTATTTCCCTGTCAACTCGTGTTTGACATTTGCCATTTATATAAATACAATGTAAAAAGTCAGAGAAGAGGTAATGGGTGCTTCCAGCTTTTCCACTAACATGAGAAAGATGCACAGGCTCTAATATCCTTAGTCATTGACATTTACAACTATGGGTTTGTTTTTAATACAGGGCAGTGAGCAATGTACTGAAGGCCCCAGAAAATGCTTTACGGCGCACAGTAAAGGTGAATCACTTTTTTACTAGATTTATTAGCTGGAGGAATTGCAATCTCAAGAGGAAATTTAGCCAGTTTTAACCCAAGTAGTGTTTCTCATAGTTATTTCCTCTCAAATTCTCAGCAGGACTCAAGCATTCTAAATGTCCTATTCGGGGATCCTGATTTCCTTCCCCCAGCTGGTTTCTGCCACCTTGGGTACTGGCAGAGTACTCATTAACAAACTAATTGATTTTTATTAATTATCTGTGGTATAATCTTTCCACTGTTTTCCCCTCTAGTATCTAAAGCTTATTAACTCCAAACACACACACACTCACACACACAACATAATTAGTTCTAAAGAAACTTTGGAATGAGAATGAACTCAAATATACAGATTGATTGTACAAATCAAAATGCTATCTTAACAAAGATAGATTTATAGAAATAAATATCATGATAAAAAGAAGCAGAATTGGGGTGAATGTCCATTCAACAGCAGATCAAATATTAGCTAAGACAAACTATTGAGTTCTGTACTTAACTTGAAATTATAAGATAAAACTATTCAAATAAACACAGAACTTGGTGGGGATGGATGTCGGGAAGGCAGGAGAGCCCGTCCTCTTTTGCGCTATCATTCTGACATTGGACACAATCCTTAATAAACCATCATATCAAGATGTAAACCAACATAAAATGTATTATCAAAATGTCATTGAAACCTTAAAAAGACATAACAATAAATTTAGAAATGTTAACATAATAGCTTAAGAGGGAAGAATACAATGGTGTTAATCAAAAACATGGAGCTCTTGTTGTTCCTGTTTCTAGTGAGGGATTTGGGGAAAGCCCCTTGACCTCTCTCAGCCTCACATTCTTTGCTGGTAACACCAAGATAAAAATAGTACCCACTTAGAGAGTTGTTGTTGCATTAAAGGAGGTGAGGCTCAGTACCGTGCCCAGCACATATTATCTTTTTGTTAATCGTCCTTGTATTTATTGATGGGCATGTATCTTAACTTCATCGCTCACTTAACATTGATTTTAGAACAAACTTAATCTAAATCTATTCATTAGTTTATCTAATATTTTATATTGAGCCCTTCCTGTGGTCCAATAAGATGTTCATTATTCGACTTCCTACCTCCCCCTAACAACAAACACATTTTCTCCACCCTTATTAATGCCACAGGCAGAACAGCTGACTTCCATTGGGAATCACCTTTACTTTGTCTCTTGATCAGTTCTTATATCCAGCCACCATTGGATTCATAGGACTTTTCCCTATAAAGGGAATATTGTTCTTTAGAACTTAGTATATAGTGCCATTGCCAAGATGTATTTGTGGAATGGGAGATGAGAAAAGTAAATGGCACCAAATCCCTCCCAAGAGCAATTACCCTCTAATATTTTGTTGGTGGTTGTCATCCCCTCTCTCAGAAGCTCCCAGTCAAGCTGGACCTCACAAGGATATCACAAGAATTTACTTTTTATTTCATATATATTATTTGCAAGCTTCACTATCCCTCCCAACCAGAATTAATGTCAGAAATACAGTCTCAGCTAAGAAATCACCTCCATGTTTCTTTTATCTTTACTAACTAATTCAGATAACTTATATTGAGCTTTTATGCCTCAGACAAAACACGTATACTGGGCACTAAGGATTTTTTAAAGCAAGTAAGATGTGCCATCCCTCATCAGAAAAACAGGGTCAAGGAGAATTAACGGTTATAGAGGGCTGAATTACATCATACACAGACTTTGCAAAAACCTTTTCAAAACTAGGAGAAAATGGCATAAAACAGAGAAAATATTATAAAACAAACTCTCGGGATCTCTCGTAGTAATGGTCTGATTAGTCTTGTTAATGCATAGAAATATGTCACATTGCTGGGCATTGCCAGTCTACATCATGCGATGGCGTCAACGAAGGCTCAGAAACATCTAACAACTGCAGGTATCTGGGGAATGGTGAAAACTTGGTCAGACCTGGGAAAGCGATTCAGTTAGTGGGAAGGAGAGAATCTGGAGAAATAAAAGATAGCTAATTTGCCATCAGATGTATAGACTATAAGGAGCCTGTATTTTATATTGTTCATTGTTGGTATTTTATGATTTTGTGAGTCAGTATGTGTTTCTCTCTCCCTGAAATGCACACGCACGCACACACACACACACACACACACACACAGCCACAATTTGCCCTTCATTCATTCATCATTCGTTTCTTCTTATGGGGTTTGACAGAAATCTGAAAACTCATGCAATGTCTCAGATTATAAATTCCTGATTATGCAGTGGAAACTCCAAAAGGATTGTTAATAAGAGGAACAAAATGACTACATTGTTTCTTAGGAAAATACTCCAGTTGTGGAATGAAGGAAGGAGAGAGGCGGCATGACAGGAAGAGATGTTGCTGACAGGGAAAGAGAAGCGAGAAGCTATTGCACTACCCTGGATTGGGGAAGATGAGCAGATTGGGTAGGCGTGCTCGCCCGGCCTTCCATGTTCTTTTCACCGGCCTCCACATACGTTGTTATGTATTAATACGGATGTACCTTTCAGTAAATTGCAATAGTCTCCATCCTAGAAGGGAGTATTTCCTCTGTACAGAATGTTTTAATGAGGGTTAGGACATCAATAGTGAGAGAAACAATCAGATATTGGGAACATGTCTGTGATAAAGGTTATAGAAACTGGCAACTGGTTAAATGTAGGATGTACCTGAGAATGATCTCCATGTTTCTCACCTTGGATGCAGGGTGAAGGTTACATTTTGTTACATAATACCAACTTCGTTTCCAAGTGCAGGGAGTGCACCTGTCTGGGTAGAAACGCAGATAATGCACTCAGGTGAGACATCCAGCAGGAGAACCGGAATCTGGCATAACCAGTAATGGACAGTACTTACTATCCTGCCAGTGGGTGGAATCTTTTAGGGAGACCCCTCACAATGGGAAGAGAAGCACACATGAAATCCTAGAAATTATTGGTATTTAAATGGCAGATGAAAAAAAAGGAGCCAGAGAAGAAGACTGAGAAACCACGATCAGGATAATGGAGAGACAAGAGCGAATGATGAGCAGAAGCCAAAGTAAGACTCCCAAGAAGTAATGGGAATGGGTACAGAACACACGGAGAGCAGAGGACCTGGGAACACCTGCCGATCCGAGGAGACATGTGCGGTTTCATGAACACACCCACAGAGCAGTGGTGGCAGCATGGACCCACAGAATGAAGAATTGTCACCTGCAAATGACGAAGGAAAAATAGAGAATACACACAAATCTTCAGTCTTCATTATAAAGGATGACTTTGAATAATGATAGTTTGATAGGATAGTAGGACCAAAAATTTGTGGTTTGTACATTTGTATTTTCTTTTCTTCTCTTTCCTTTTTTTTTTTTTATTAAGAGGAAATGGTGGAGACTTCGATGAAGGAGGAGAAGTCTGAAGACACTAGATGGATTAACTGGGTAATACAATCCTGAGTCTGTGGAACAGGAGCGATCCAGTGCCTCCTGCCCTTCTGCAGGAATGCAGGGAAGGCCACTAGTTACGCTGCAATACAGGCAGGGTGTGGGTAAGCCGTGCCTCCTATTCTGTATTGCTCTGTGGCTCTGTGGGGTTTTGTGGGACTTGCATTCACTTTCCCTTATCCATATTAGACAATGATTACCATGAAAGTAGGAAATAATACTTCTGTTCATCTCTTTAAATGCTTACCTAAGACAAATAGAAGTAATTCTCGATAAGATACAAAAGGGATGAAATTGTTGTTGTTTATTTGCTTGTGAATTCTTATTTCAGAATTCTTCCTTTGAACTGAGGATAGACTCTTCATGTTATCCTCTTTCCAACCAAAGCTCAATAAAGTTGAATAACCTTTACGATCACACCTAGAAGCTGAAACTGTCCCTCCGTCCCCTTTGATAGAAGTGCTATTTCTTCAGTGCTCTGATTTCTACCTGTTGCCAAGGAGAAAAAAAAAACCTGAATAAATTAACTTTTACTAACAGAACACTGACTGATAATAATTTAATGAGACATCTGCAGGGAGTAGTGTGTTAACTTAGAAAGTGACTCTTCAGTGATGGAGTTGAGGGCAGCATAGAAAGACAAAAATAGCACTCAAACAGTCCCCTGCACAAATATCAGAGAGAAGTTTCTAGTCTACTAGAGGTTCAGACCTGAGTGCATTTACATTTAAATTTCAATCCTTAGAATTTGTATTATTGTGTAGTGGGACATGAATATTTATACATTTTTATAAAAAATAAACAAAATGTAAGGTAACAAATTTGGAATACATGTGCAAAAAATGCAATGTCTGCAATAGATTTGTAATAGCAAAACTCTAACAATAAATCCAAGGTTCAACTATGGATAGAAGGTTAAAACTGACCTGTGGTGAGCACCGTTTCCATTAAGAAATAAGGTTGTTTACTTATGTTTACAAGTATGTCAGAACCTGTGAAATAATATGTAAAATAAAAGATTAAAGACTGTGATTCTTTGAAATATTTCAAAAGACTGAATATCAGGAATGGATACTTCTCTGTTTCAGAATATTTTACCCTCTATACAAATTTATAACAAAAATAGCTGCCAGTTAACACCACCGACAAGCTTGCCAGGTACATACGTATTTATCTACGCTGATCAAAAATTTTTGCCTGTTGTATCTATTTTAGCTGGATGATTTGTATGGAGTCATATTATTTATTTATTTTCTCATAAAAAGGAAACGTGTTTATTTATTGATTTGTTGTATTTTGGCAGAGCATACTTAACATGAGAACTGGCCTCTAAACCAGTGGTTCTCAACCTGTAGGTTGCAACCAATGAAAATACATCCTGCATAGCAGATGTTTACATTATGATTCATAACAGTAGCAAAATTACAGTTATGAAGTAGCAACAAAGTAATTTTATGGTTGGGGGTCACCAGAACATTAGGGACTGTATTAAAGGGTCACGCATTAGGAAGGTCACACTGCAAACTAATTTTTAAATGCACAATATAGTACTGTTAACTATGGGAACAGTAAGGTGCAGCAAATCTCCAGAACTTTCTCATCTTGCATAACTGAAACTTCATACACAAGTAACAGCTTCCATTACCCCTTTCCCCAGCCCCTGGCAACTAACGGTCTGGTCTTTGTTTCAATGCATTTGACTGGTATAGATGCCTCGTCTGAATTTTCTTCTGTTCCACTGTAAGTACACACCACATTTTTTATCTGTTGATGGACATTCAGGCTTTTCCCATATCTTGGCTATTGGTGAATAGTGCTAAAATGAACAGGGGAGTGCAGACAATTCTTTGAGATCTTAACTTCAATTCTTTTAAATAAATAACCAGCAGTGTGGTTGCTCGATCATATGATTTATATGGTAGCTCTATTTTTAATTTTTAAGCAAACTCCATTTTACTTTCCATGGTGCACCACTATTTTATCTTCCCATTAATAGTCCAGGTGGGGATGAGGTTCCAATTTATCCCCATTCTGGCCAACGATTGTTATTTTCTTGGGTTTTTTAGTAGCAGCCAACTTCACAGGTGTGACTGTTTTTGCCATTGTGGTTTTGATTTTCATTTCCCTGATTGATTAATAAAACTGAGCATCTTTTCTAATGAATGTTGGCCATTTGTAGGGGAAGACATCTATTCAAGTCCTGTGCCCATTTCTAGTTGGCTATTTGTTTTGTCTTATTTTGTGCTATTGAGTTATAATAATTACTTACATATTTTGGAAGCTAACCTCTTATCATATATAAAGTATGCAAACATTGTCTTCCATCTAAGGTCAGCTGCCCACCTTCTGGTCATCTCCTTGCTTCGAGAAGCTTTTTAGTCTGGTGCAGCACCTCGTGTATGTTTTCGCTTTTGTTACCAGTGCTTTTGGTATCATATTCAAGAAATCATTCCAAAGCCCCATGTTATGAAGATTTTCCCCTTTATTTTCTTCTATACGTTTTTATAGTTAAGCATGTTACATTCAAATCTTTAACCCACTTTGGAGTTGGTTTTCGTTTTGTGTGTGGTGTAAGAGGAGTGTCTGTTGTTACTCTGTTTCATATCAGCAACATGTGTTAAAGACACTTCTTTCCCCTAGTGTGTTCTTGGAATTCTTGTTAAAAATCATTTGTCCACGTATGCATTCATTTCTGAACTCTCTATTCTGTTTCATTGGTCAATGTGTCTGTTTTAATTCATTCATGATAAGTGAGAAGGACTGTTGGCCACAGGATGAGAATAATTTTGCTAAAAGGGCAGAATAAAAGATATACCTGTAATGTCTCTAAATGTTATTTGATTTATTAACATTTCTTGTTTAATATGTGAGGAGAAATCATACTTACTTCTTACATCTAATTTTGGAGTTGTAGAAACACATTTGTAAAACTCTGTTAACATCTTTTAGCTGTAGTTTATGATGGATAAGTGGATTGCATTTTTGCTCAATGTAGCTCACTTAGAGACTTTGAGGATCATAGAAATGGGTTCTTCATGGGTGTCTCTGCTTCCTTTGGTTAAGCTGCAAAAACTACAAAACACACACAAGACTGTCCAATCCACAGAATCTAAAGTGCCTAAATGAAAATAATTTGATTCATGGCAAAAACCAAAACACGTCCTATCTATTAGTCAGTTCCCATATTGCTTATTGAAGATTTTTTTCCCCTAAATGTTATTAAGGAAAAATCCTCAAGATTACATCCTTAAAAAATTTTTAAAAATGCCTATGGTTTTTCCACTGTTCAATGTGCAATGATCTATAGTTTATAAAAAATAAAAATTATTGATAATTGAAAAAATGTGGGAACAACCCAAGTGTCCATCAATACATTAGTGGATTAATGGAATGTGGTATGTGTTACCATGGAGCACTACTCAGCCATAAAAAATGTTAATCTAGTGTATTTTGTAGCATGGAACTGGAGACCATTCTTCTAAGTGAAGTATGACAAGAATGGGAAAACAAACACCATGTGTACTCAGTACTAAATTGGAACTAGCTGATCAACACTCTAGCATGTGGTAGTAAATCTCAATAAAAATCAAGTAGGTGGGTGAAGGGGGAAGGGGATGGGTAAATTCACACTAACTGGTGCAATGCTCACATTCTGCATGAAAGGCGCACTTAAAACTTTGACTTAAAATGTACAAAAGAAAATATGTAACCAAAATGTGCATACCCCTATAATATTCTGAAATTAGAAAAAAGAAAAATCTATTGGTAGCTTATTCCATTTGTTAACTATCTTCTTCTAAATTTTGACACCTTAATTTTGATGGGTTTTGGGGAAAAGCAAAAGTGCATTAAATACTATGATTGCATTGATGTACACAGCTATGAGTTAATTTTCAAAAAAAGTACATTAAATACAACAAAAAGCAAAAAATAAAAAACTGAAAAAAGTGTGAAAAGTGTGCATAATAGTTAAAAAGATTCAACTTTGTAAACTAATCAATCCATTTTCTTTATCGCATAGAGATGATTGCATTATGTAATGTCAGTCTGTAAAGTGTTAGGAAATTAAAACACTGCAGCCAACGAGGAGATGTAATCTAGAGGCTCAATCCCCACTGTCCCGACGCCCTGCCCTGGGGTGGAGGGGGTGTTTTTGTTTTAATTTTTTTCTGATTATCAAATTTAAATTCAAAAGCAATTCAGACATAGACAACTCTCCAGGTTATATAAAGTTCTCACTGATAGGAAAAGGAAAGACTTCAGTGGCAGGGAAAGAGACAAAATAGGTTCAGACAAACGTCTACCATCAAAGTTGGATGACATCTTGTCAGACATGGCAAATGAGATGGCTATAGAAAATTATAATTGTGGTATTTCTCCATTTGCTCCTTTACAAGGTATGTGTGTGATAAACTGTGAGATCTAATGGATTCATGCCAAAAGGAATAACTAGTATGTTGGCGAGAATAATAGAAACGGCAGAGAAAAATCAATGATTCAAACTCGTTAGCTCTTTTGAAAAATATTTGCTTGAGCAAGGAGCAAGGGATTTAGGGGTCTATGTACATGCTTTTATCCTTGTAGGTCAATCAACAGTCCTGTCACAGGGTGCAGAGGATCTTCTGGTTCTATTTTATGTACAAGAATCAGCCAGGTGATGTATTATTATTTGAATTCTAGCATACCATTCCTCTTCTCACTGTGCTTAACTTTAAAGCAAATTCACTACTCACAGAAATAAGCTGTTAACAGGGATCGAATGCCCCATAGAAATCCTGCCATTTACCTGTTTCTCCTTGTGTTCTGCATCAGGCATCCTTTAATGAGAGGGCTCCAGTGTATGTATGCAGGGGTATGTGTGTGTGGTGTGTGTGTGCTTGAAAAGGAGATAATTATTTACAGCATACCTTATAATTTTAATGACACTTCTTATAAAGTTTTAATTGCTTATAATAACTGTACATTTTATGGGGTACACAGTGATTCTTAAATATTTTTCCTCTTTCCCATTTTATTTAACAATAGCCAACTAAAGAGATCTAAAATATTCAGGAAACTTTTGGAACTTCTACTAGATTGTTTCCTATAAAGGATATGTGGAAAGATGAAAACGTCCTGGCCCCAATACTGTAGAATCAACATCAGAAAGCCACAAAGAATTGTCTTCTGCCTCCTGCCATATGCAGGACCCTCTCTGTCTCCTATCTGTCCAGCAGGCAGAGGCTGACATCAGAACAGTGGGGTCATTGGCCTGTATGGTTAATGTTCAGAACAAAGGTTCTTGTGATCCTGTGATATAAGTTCAGGCATACAGGATGTCTGAGCCAGTCTCAACTATCTGAGACTTCAAAACCTCAGCACAATTTTAGGCACATTGCAATTGCTTTACACTGATTTTTTCAACTGGTTCTTTTCAAAAAGAGAAATCCTTGCTTAGGAACTAATAATTCAAGTGAAGAAAGTTTTGAAATCAGTAGCTATATAGATAATATACACAGAGAGAGAGACATATGCACACATAAATACACACATATAATATGGGTATTAGATAGATCACATATACTTTCATATGTTTCTAAAACATACTTTCATTCAGAAGAAAATATCTATTAGATAACAACTTCATTTTCCTTTTTCACCACAAAATATCATCTCTGTCCTAACAGCCATGACCTAGACATTCTGCTTATGGTATCATAAAGAATGAGAGAAAAGATGGAGTGATATAAAAGAAAGCAGCCAAGAAAAACGTGAGTGCACATATTCAGTCCAAATATTGTGTATGTTTCTATTTAACTCATTCAACGAATTTGTTTAACAAATATTTATTGATGTTATTTTATGGATTCTCATGCCAATATGTTGAAAATGTAAAGTGAAAAAATTAAATTTCTAGAATTGAGAGAAAGTCTATTCTTAATAGTTTTGTGGAGTAACTATAATCAACAAATACCAAAATTCTCTGGAAATATGAACTCTTAATAAGTTATGAATATTTGCACAATATCTAGAGTTATTTAATAAATGCTAAGAGGATGATGAGTTTGAGTAGAAAGTATGTTTACTGAGAACTATAGCGTGGGAATAGAGCAAACACAAGGCTGCTGTGGAGAGTGGCCTGGAAGTAAGAAGAACTACATTCTAATTTTGTTCTAGCTACATGATCTTGGATAAATCATTTAACTTCCCTGGTCAGCATGATTATTTTAACTTGTTTCTGAAGATTTTTATGGATGTATAACTTCATGTATACTGAAATAACATTTTTAGTGAAAAAGTCCACTTGTTAAAGTACTGACTTTCAAGACTTAGTTTATAAATCTGTGTTCTATTTACAAATATATATATATGTGTGTGTATGCGTGCGTGTGCGTGTATATAAATAATGGTTTTACTGATGATATCAAACTATTGTTAAGGGCATATTCACTTCCTTTAGGAAAAACCTGCAAAAACAATTTAACAAGAAGGAATCTTCAAAGATGTGCTACTTGTAGAAATGTCAATTTTTGCATATGACTTCTAGAAATGTGAAAAGTGATTATTTTTGCAGGCTCTAATTCTAAAGACTTCGTTTTTATGACTCACTACTGATAAACTATTTGTATGATAAAATGCATTTCTACTGGCTGGCATTCAGGGTATCTGTACTGACAAGGTAAAATAAGAGCTGCTGGATTTTTTTTTTTAATAAGCTTTATAATACTTCACTGTTTTAGTACATGATAAAAGAGAAAGAATCTCAAGTCTCCTACACTGAATCCCAAGCAGGCGAATGTGATCTCTGTTACCTACAGGTGATGTAGAAGGAGAGAAATAGGACATGAAGGTGTCTGGAAATGTGTTTGGGAGGTGAACAAGGCAGGAAGGCACCTCAGAGGAGAAATCCCACCCTTATAGCACCTTCACGAAATACCACCTGGATACATTATGCAGAAATGTCCCTTTATTTCCCAAATTATAGTGAAATTTTATAAACTAAATTAATTTGAATAGTTTCTATTCATTTACAAAAACCCAGTGAAATTTATAGTAATTGAGTAAGTGCCAGTCCAATTATAACTCCTTCTTTGGGTTTTTATCTGTTGTTAATTCTGCTAAAAATTTATCTCCACTATCGAGAGACAGACCGGTTTTACAAAGGGCTCCATGTAGACTGGATTGATTCTAGAGATTTGGGTCACTGTCCCTCTTAATTTGAGACTATTGGAGTGATCTTGCTTTGTGTGTGTACGTGTGTGTATGTATTAATGGCCTATTTTCCAATTAATTTGTTCTTATTCAGACTTTGGGAAATACATTGACCCAAAAGTGAAGTAAATCCTCTGGGAACACTGGCAGTGTCCTTTTTCAAGAATCCTGAGCTAAACTGCCTCTTAATACTGGATGGCCAGAAACAGATTTTTCCCTTGCACATAAATCAAGTAATCAAGTAGATGATTACATTCATGTGATTCTATTTAGCTCTTTGACTTCTGGTAATGTCAAAAGAATTTATTTCTGCTTGCTAATTTTTTCCACAGTTTAAAAAAATATGCTATAACGTCCACTTTCTCCTTTAGTTAGTATGTTTTCTTCCAAATAGCACAGCTCAAAAAGTACCAAGATATACATGTTAGAATCATTCATCTTCTTAAACGATTTAAACCTTAATTGAATGTGTTGCAAATCTATTATCAAATATAATACTTTTATTAAATGTTCACATTCAACTTTTCAGAGTAACTACTATTCCCTATCATATACTGCTATATTAGCTTTAGTTAGTAAGGGATAGAATATTATTGAAGGCATTTATACATTCTGATTTCTTAGTCAATTACCAAATAAGAATGAAACATCCTTTATAAGCTACTATGCCATTTAAGACCTCAAGTGACATAGTCAAATGAGAAAAAAGTAAAACAATTATATTCAAAGAACATGTTTTATAAATTTAAAAATGTCATTCTAAATGTTTCAAAAAAAATTCTGTTATTTCCTGGTCATCATTTTACCAAGCAGTTTTAAATATATGAAAAATAGAACAATTGATATTTCCTAAAATGCAATCAAAAATAGATGACAGGAAAGTTGAAAAAGTCTTATTTAATGAAAATAATACGTAAGAATAATAACATCTCCAAAAGGGACAAAGGAAAGAAAATTAAAAATCGCGTAGAAAATATCCTGGTCAAGTAGATGATACTTACATCTTGCTTCATGGTATAAACCAGGCTGAAGTTTTATAGTGAAATGACCCCGACCTGAAGCCTCCTTTGTAAATGACTAGTGCCTTAATTATTTGCATCTGTGAACTCAAATGAACATACTTAAGGATATATCAATATGCTCATAAATCATCTGCAGGCGATAAGTAGTCCAACATAGATAATTAGAGAATTTACGGAAGGCTTACTCCCTCTGTTTATCTGCTTATGACATTTGCGGTACAACCCTAACAGCAGGATAATTACTAGATTTATTCATCAAACAAAATCACGCCTTCTGGGAATGCACAGTGACTCCGGTTTTAGGACTAATAAAGACATTTTTCACCAAAACTCAAGCACTAATTTGCTCAATAACTAGCTGCAATAAGCTTTTATGGAAGCTCTCAAAGAAAAGGCTTGGCACCAGAGGGCAGATAATTAAAGGTGCAGTGTCCCTGTACAAAAGGATCTGAACAATTCCCTGACCATATTAAAATTTAATTGTTGAATGTTAATTGAAAAAAAATATATAAGTTGCTTCTGTTCTCTGAGTTACAGTAATTATTCTCCTCGGATCAAAAACATGTCTGTATGTCTAAGTTAGCAACAAAAGAAAACAATATAGAATAAAGTGCTCTTAAAACTTATCATAGAATCAATACCCCGAATGAAATCAACTAAAATTAAAGTTTAAGTGTTTTTCCACAGCAGTTACCTTGTCAAAAGCCAGAACACATTTGATTTGAATTTTCTCTCCCTTTCTTTCATTCTCTCTCTACCTCAATGCCTCTTCCAAGCCCCAAATAAAAACGTTGTGATGAGTTACCTTGCTTTCCTTTAAAAGTTTTAAGAACTCTGCAAGTTGATGGCCAAAAATATTTTAGTAATTTGAAAATAGACAACGTATTCCTTAACTGCATTTTTTCCTTCAAAATTTTTGAAAGTCTGATTTCTTAGCGTTAGGATTTCCTTTGTGTATTCACAAAAGGCAGCCACTTCAAATAAAAAGCTTTTTTGATCAAACTCACTGAGCATTAGTTAAAGCTATCATGGCCGAGTCTGCTTTTCCATACAGAATGGTATCTCAAGGAATTACTGAGTAATATCAGTTAAATCCTAAGTGTTTACATCATCACTGTGGTAAAAGAAATAGGAATTATGAAGTGTTATTATTTTTAAAGTGTTTCCACATAGGACAGTTAGGGTGTTCCCCCAGAAGCTAAGATTTTACTCCACCACATCAGAGATCCTCAGCCCTTGAGCTCACTTTCTACTACAGAGGAATGATGAACTACACAAAATACAGACTTTTAAACTCATATTTAATTGTTTAATGTCATGGCTCTTGGTAGAGCATTGTTGCTTGAAAAATAAATTGGGTAATTCAATTAAATGGCTACAGAAGATACATCATATCAGATGTAGAAAGGCACTAACCCCAGCTTGAACTTGACGTCCCACATCGCTTCACTTATTTGACAAATGGATTCTTGAAAATAATTGAAACACATGGCTGCCAGCCTAGGTCAATAATACTTTTTGCCATTCAGCCTCTTAACAGCTTCCATTTTTTCTTGCACTGTGCCATTCAGGGCAAAGATTGCATTTGCCTGGTAAATCATGCAAGCATTATTACTAAAATGGGACTAAATGCAATGAAAATGGACTACATAAAAGTAATGGCACTTAAGTAAAAGGAAGACCATCTACTAGGGCAAACACTAAATGTCAGAGTTAAATACTATATGACATTACTTCCATTACAAGCATATTATGCACACAGGAAAGCAAACTCACTAACTACAGCTGCATCCCGCATTTTCATATGGTTAACCAATGTATTCGAGACGCTGCTGTTAATCCACGTTTAAGGCAAAGCACACAGCTACTATTTCAAGTTTTCCCCCTATCTCTTTAGGAAAAACAATATTATATTTAGAGAAAAACTGAATTTTTAATTGAACATCATTAACAGATTCAAAGACGAATACTTAGACTATCTGAAAACCTTGAAGGGAGAAAAACATACAGAGTTACACATAACAAAGAAATGTGAAGATATTGGGCACATAAAAAGGTCTTGAAAAGAAAAAAGAAAAAGAAAATATGTCCATGGGGATGGGAGGTACACTGAAAAGAAAAAAAAACAGTAGTTGCTTCCTCAACCTCAATTTTATGGTATTAATACCTTCTAAAGAGTTGAGAGGGAATTAGTGGGTAGAGCAGAATGTGAAGATTCAACTAGAAACTGATCTTTTTTGTTTGTTTTCATTTGGAAAAACAAACTGCCAATTCCTTAGTGTTTGGGTTTGATGTGGTGTGGTTTTTGACAAGAATGTTGCCCCAGTTTCATAATGTTCAAACTTTCAACAGTTTTTTCACTATTAGGCAATATTGTTTAGCGATAAGAATGCAATCAAATGCCTGGGATTGACTCCTGCCTTCTGCCTCTGCCAGCAGCAAGTAACTTAACCTCTTTATGCCTCAGTGTTCACATCTGTAAAATAAAGATAAAGATAGTTCCCACTCTCACAAATTTCTTAAGAGGATTAATTATAAAAGTGCCTAATAGAGTGCCTGACAATAAAGGCTCATTGAATGTCTGCAGGCATTGTAAATAAAAAAGTACAAACCAATTATAGAATTATAGGCTGTTTGTAACGAGCACATGTGTATTTTGACACCAGGAGTCCCACTTAAAGACTCTCAGATCATTTTTGATTCTTGACCCTTTCTGAAACATAAAGCTCTTTCAACACTCATTTCATTGATCAAACCTTCACTCCTTTTGAAAAAACTCCTTGAAGTTACACTGCAGCCATCAGTGTCTATTGATTTTAAAGTATAGATGAACCTATATACCTTCCTGTAGGAGTTAATTGAGCTGCTTCAGTTACCCCAAGTGTATTAAACAACTCTTTTCTCCACTTGAGGTTGGTAAATACAGTATTAGGAAAGTGAGCTACTTTAAGAATATGATTGGTGCCTACAAAGCTCTCCATTTTTATTAACAAATCCCCATTCCTTATATTTTCCCTTTTTAGTCAGTGCCCCCACATACACACACACACACACACAAAAAAAAAACCTATACACTGTTCAGTCTCAGTACAGTGATTGAAGCTAAACACATCTACATTGGGGTGGGGGAGTCAGTAAGAAAGACTTCACCTAGCTCTACTGTTTTACTGTTTTATGATAAACAGATTTAGGATAATGAATTTAAAATTAAAAAAAAAAAAAACAGTCAAAAAAATTTTAATGGATGTATGGAAGTAAGTTTCCAACCCTGAGGTTTGTCTTGGGCTTTCAGTGAGACAAAGATTTATTACGAAAATGATGCTCAAAACCCCAGAACACTGAGGTTGGAGTTAAAAAAAAAAAAAAAAAAAAAGAGTATTCTTATTTGTTAGAATTATTCTTCAGTCAATACAAAAAAAATGTAAAAATAGCAAAATCTGCAGAGAAAAAAGATAGATCAGAGATATAACTGCATGTTTCAAGCATCAGGATAATACTCTTAGTATATTATGAAGACCAATTAAAACAACTTAGATTCACAGATTTATATCTGTCATTGGAGTGTTTGACAAAAATATTTAAAGTTATTAAAATTACGGGATTCCACTTACTTGTCTTTATACATAAAATGCAGTAATTTAAGGATTATTAGCCTTGCATTGAAATATTGCAATTTCTCTGCTCTGCACTGTCCTCAGCGATGTAATTTTATTTTATTATTTCTTGTGACATATTCATTCCTCACATCTGATAATCAAGTACCAAAAAGCAAAGGTATTTGTATGCACATTCACAGAAATAAATGTACTTCACATAATTAGAAAATAGCACTCATAAAAAAATAGATTATATGTATTAAAAAAAATTCTTTCTTTAAAAAAAAAAATTCTAATGGGAAAATATTCTGGCCCAGGAGCTTGATTTAGGCAGGGTATTTCAAAATTCTCCAGGCTTACTTTTCTCAATTAAGGATTATGGAAACAATCCTGGTAAGCCTAAAGGGTTTTGAGTTGTGCTTGTAGAACATTAAGCAAACATGGGTATCTCCAGATTCACAAAGCGCCAATAAAACCACGTGTATATAATTAGATCAATCAACAGGAACCATTACGAGATATATGTCAGAGGCAGCCTCGTAACAAGCAGCCATATAGAAAGAATTAACTCTACCCACCTCAGGGCTAATCCACTCCACACACAGACTGCACTTAAATCTCCAATGCTGGTAAACCTATTAATGGTGTGTGGAATAAATATCTTATTAGTCGAAAACAGGCAAACATTATTGTTCCTATTTTAATGTACTTTCTATTAAGTGACAAAAGCAGTGGATTTTTTCCCCTGAAATAAATTAGATATTTTCCGATGCTACCATTGTAACTTAGAAAAACAGAGACAACCCAAGAGGATGAAGTAATATGGACACAAGCTTTTACCTTAAAAATAGACAAAATAAGGGGAGAAGTGAAAGGATACTACATTCATAAGCCAACAGCTTCTAATTGCTCTAAACTTTCTTTTGACGTTTGTGGCATAAAAAACTCAGAATATAATTAAACAATTTCAGTAATGCTTTGTGTGTTTTGAATGGTGTCCTCCAAAATAGTACATTTGTGAGCTTTCGTGAGATAAGTTTCAACGTAAACACAGTCCTTTAAGGTCGGGAAGGCCAGCATGGATGGATTTGACTCTAAACCCAAGAGTACAATGATTTATGTATGCACTTGTATCACTTAGTGCTGCTATTACAAACACCAAAGACGGGGTCGCTTTTAAAAAATTTTATTTGTCTGGTTCTAGAGCCTAAACATTCACGATCAAGACATATGCAGGTTTGGTTTCTTCTGAAGTGTCTCCTTGACCTGCACGTGGCCCCCTGCTGATCGGGTCCTCACACAGTGTTTCCTGTGTGTAGGCACAGGTGTCCCAATCTGCTCTTCTTAAGTTAGTCATACGGGGGATTAGAGATGGCCTTTTTGTACCTAAGTACCCATTAGGTGCTATCTCCATATAAAATCACATTATAAGGTACTGGTTGGGACTTTCACATATGAATTTTGGTGGAACACAATTTAACTCATAAAAACTAATAACACTCTAAATGTACTTTTTTTTAGTGATATTGCTAACTCAAATCCACTTAAAAATACTTGTACTAATTATTGTTGTTGATATTATACATCGGTAACATAGTGGCTCTCAAATTATAACATTTGTCAGATTCACTGGATCTGGGATGAGGCCGGAGAATTTGTTATTTCTGACAAATTCCCAGATGACGCTGATTTCATTGGTCACTGTATCATGAGAACCAGTAATCTAGTCGAAGTTTCCAAAACCACACTGTGGCAACATGAGTGCACCACGAGATGTGGACAAAGGACTCTTATGAAAAAGCAATAAAGGCAAATTATTCTGAATTATGCTACATGTGGTGTGGGTGGACATGTGAGTATTTAAGAGAAGAGTCCCATCTTAACGTGTTTATATTGTTAAAAATTATTATATAAGTAAATTAAGAATTTTTTAAAAATTACAGAAAATCAACAAAAGAGAACAGGAGAGAAGTAGATCAGAAAAACCTGCAATCTGTTATAAAATGACAGCCTAAAGCTGGACGTTTTCAAGCAAACTGTTTTGTCAGAGTTTTCTCCCCCCAATACAACTGGCTCGGAGATCACCGAGCTCTGAGGACAATGCTGGTCGCCGGCGGGGCTGCCTGCTCAGAGAGAGCTAATACTTTCCGGGAGTTAACAAGGAAAAGCTAAACGCACTAGACTCTAGAGACTAAACAAACTTAAAATGGGTACAGGCGAAACTTACTAAATGCAGAATACAAATGTCTACATACAGTAACGAAGAAAATGCCATGAAGCTTACGTTGAACAGTTTGATGAGAATATTTCAGATTGTCTATGAAACCCGCACATTGTACCCCTTGATTGCACTAATGTACACAGCTATGATTTAACAATACAAATAAATAAATTTTAAAAAATGGTTTCTCAAAAAAGATAAACAGAAAAATACTTACTTTCTTCTGTCATCGCAATATATTCAAAAGCACCAGCCTGTCTAAACACAAGACTTCCCTGGGGTTAATCTCCACACCTAAAATATCTGTATGTGGGCTAATTGGGGTCTACTTTGACATTCTACTCCTAGACTGTGTTCCCTGTCTCATTTTCTGTTCATTTAAAATTATAAATAACTTAGAATAATAATAAGCGATAAATCTGTCTAATTAATATAATCAGTTAAAAAAAATGGTTCAGTTAAAAAATACAAACCCAACAAAAACCATGAGGGTTTAACCTTCCATTTAATTAATGGTTAAAATGATAATGTATATAATAAAAACAAAACTAGCCCAGAACTAGAGACTATCACCCGTCCTCACTCAGAAATAGACAAGTCTCCTTGACCCAGCTCTTAAAAACTTTCTCTTTGTGTCTTCACTCTTCATTCCCCTCATTCTCTCATCTCCACCAGTCACTAAAAAAACATTCACAGTACCATTTAAAACTAGTTCTCAGGAGTTCCACCAACAGGTGTCTACCCAAGAAAAATGAAAACCTAGCTCCACGTAAAAATTTGTTTTTTAATTTTTCATTACAGCATTACTCATAATAGCCAATAAGTAGAAACAACTCAGATGTCTTATCAGGTGATGACTGGAAAAACAAAATGTGTTATACCTATACCTTTAACCTTTTGAAAACTGCCTGTTTACCAAAGTGGCTACACCATCTTACACTGCTACAAACAATGAATGAGGGTTCCCATTTCTCCACTTTCTCATCAATTCTAGTTACTTTCAGTCCTTTCGGTTACAGCTGTGGTGTGAAGTAGCATTTCATTGTGATTTTGATTTGCATTTCTCTGATGACAAATGATGTTGAGCATTTTTTAATGTGCTGATTGGCCATTTGCATGTGTTCTTTGGGAAAAGGTCCATTCAAATGTTTTGCTCATTCTTTAACTAGCTTTTCTTTATTATTAAGTTGTAAGAATTCTTTACATATTCTATTTATAAGTCCCTTCAGATATATGATTTAAAAATACTTGCTCTCATTATGTGGGTTGTCTTTTCATGTTCTTAATAATGAAAACTAAAAACACAAGTTTTTGATTTTAATGAAACACAACTTATAAAAAATAAATAAATAAATGAAACTAGTCTTCACAATGTGGCAGTAGTCTCCTCTTAGAGATTTTAACATACAATTGACATACATGTATTATCATGTTAAAATTTATAAGGATTCCTGCAGTAACAGAAACCCCTTTAAACAACTGTCTAGCGTATTTGACCAAGCCACTCAGTTTTTCAGGTCACACATTTTAGAATCGCATACATATCTTTGGAGACATTAGTTTAATATCTTCAATTGTCTCACACCAAACCATTTCCAGAACTGTGCTCCATGGAATACTAAGAAGTATTTCACGCAAGTGTTAATAGGTACTTCAAAGAGGAAGAAAGGTCATCTATAGTTTGGAAAACACACAGTAAAAATGTTTTACTTGAATTCTGACTTTTACAAACTCATAGGAACAAGGAATATATTTTTGTGAATCACACCCTGTTTCAGGAAACACAAGCCATCCCCTGAAACTGAGCTATAAATAGCCTTACTAAATTATAACTAAAAAAAAAAAGAAAAGAAAACTTTCAAATATTTTGCCTATGTTCAGTTTCATGGCTAATCCTGCATGGAGTTTTTGTGTATGTGAAAGACTAGAGGTATAAACATGTACACAAACGTAAACACACAAGACCCTGTCTACTATCCTCACCCACTTGTTAAGTTCCACCAATTCATGATCAGTAAATGGAAAACATAGGTGCTCAGTGTGGACAGTAACAGTTTGAATGTTTGCATATGGAAAAGATGTGCTCTCAGAAATGGACTACACACCAAATACAAGCTGTTGTATTTTCATGAATTCTCATGTTCTTTTTTGCTGCACAGAGAAATATTGTCTCAAATTCAAAAGTAGAAATTATTAAAAGAGAAAGGATAAATAGAACTAATATTTATTGAGTAATAATTAAATTTTAGAAATGTGCCAGCTATTTAACATGCTCCATCGATGCTCTCATCAGCCTTGTATGTATCCTCAGCTCCCTTTCACAGAGGAAAAAGATGAAGTTTAGACAGGCAACTTAGTTATAAAGGGATGAATGATAAAAATTTTTTCTGACACTATTGTATTCAAAGTCTTCTGAACCAAGAATTTAAATAATAATATATGAAAAATGCCATATGAACTTCAAGCTTTCAGAAGGAGGACGTAAAAAAGGCAAGAGGAAGACTAATTTCCTTCCAGGAAAAGTAAGAAAAGCTTCTAAGCCAGTAGTTCTCAACCTTCCTAATGCTGCAACCCTTTAATACAGTTCCTCATGTTGTGGTGACCCCCAACCATAACATTATTTTTGTTGCTACTTCATAGCTGTAATTTTGCTACTGTTATGAATCATAATGTAAATATCTGATATGCAGGATGTATTTTCATTGCTACAAAGGGGTCGTGACCCACAGGTTGAGAACCACTGTTCTAAGAGGAAATAGAAGCACCAGGATTTAGTGACTGTGAGCTACACTTCAAGGGTTCAAATCTCTGCTTTGCTGTTAACCAGTTGTATCCACTAAAACATGTTATTTAAACTGTCCAAACATGCCTTACTTCTTCTATTAAACATGTATCATAGTTGTGTGTACAACATAAAGCAATTGTAATGATTAAATGAGTTCATATAGAGAGCCTGGCTCATACTGATTGCCAAATAAGATATTTATTATTTATAAGGAATATACTATCTAAAGAAAAAACTAATGACAGCATTATTTTAATTTTATATCAAATGTATACTTTAGTAGTAAATTAAATTAATTGTGATAAAACCAAAATTCCAATGAAATGCAAAACACATAAAATAAATGGGGAGTCATGAACATAAATTGATGCACTGGAAGCATTTCTGAGCATTTTTAAAACTTAGGATTTTAAATGTTTCTGGCTGTTTAGACATTTTTCAAAAAGAGTTTGTTTTTAGAAGCAATGCTACTCTGAAAAGAACTAAAGATCAGTACTAATCAAGAGAAATGTCCACAGCAATAATTATTTGAAGGTAACTAACAATCTGTTTTTTAAAAGATAGCAACCTAGTAAGGAGGACAGGGAAACCATGTTCTTCACTTAGTCAATTGAAAATTTTTTGTATTTAATGCCCATCTATGGACACTGTGGATGCATCAGATCAGAAGAATGAGATAATTTCTTCCATCTCTGAGCTTCCACTCTGCAGTAGGGAAGATACAACCAGTTTACAAAGAGCTATAATGTTAAGTACCAAAAAAGAAGTGGAGATGAAGTTTTTTTCCTAAAATCAAGAGAAAGTTCAGGGAAAAAATGTAGAATTGGGCTTTGAGAGATATGAAGATGGAGGGAGAGAAAAGGACAGGTGGACAGGTCAGCATAGGCAACTTCACAAAGGAAAGACTTGCACACAGAAAAGTGTTACTTAGGAGAAAATATTCTTTTTAATTAGAAAATAGAATTATACAAAAGTGTTATAGGACACTGTATATTATCGCTAGAGAGGAAAAATAAGCTCTAGTGTTCTATGTCACTGCAGGATGACTATAGTTAATAATACACCCTGTAGGTTTAGAAAACTAAAAGAAGGATATTGAATGATTTAAATACACAAAAAATGACAGATGTTTGAGATAAAGATAATGCTATACAGACATACAGTGTATGTATCAAAACATCACGAGTATCCCATGAATATCTGTAATTAATAGTTGTCACTTAATGAAAAATCCGTATAAAGGGGTGTTACAGGGCATTGTTTTGAATATATTTCAAATCAGTTTGGGAAACTTCAAACACAGCAGCTACATGAAGAAAATTGGGTAGCTTTCTGTCTTAACCTCTGTGTTTTAATCTTTTAAAATAAATTTGATTTGTATTTATGAGAAGGGGATGACTATACAATTTGCTAATATTTAGCTTTTATAGTCTGAAGAAGAAGGTATATATTAGGTAAGCACAGTACATAGTTTTCAAAGGCAAATATTATTTCACTTGATCTAAAATATTTAAAAATTATAATTATGGCTGGTAATCTATAATAGTGAAAAGTCTGAATCAGTTAGTGGGGAGGAAAACATGAGAATTCTGTTCCATTATTAATATCTAATCACCTTGTATTGATTACTTTGATTGCAAACACTTGAACTTTTCTTCAAACTGGGCCAATTCTCTTATCATGTCATTTCTGAAAGGCGTTGAGAGGTATTACACATTGGAGCTCTGACGTTTATGCTGTGGATAGTCAAGGATGACTATGAAGACTGATAAGTTAAAATCAGTGATTTTTATTTCATTTTGAAAGTTTGAATAGTGTCATGGGTCCTCATTATATTTGCAGTAACTGATTTTCTACCAGTTTTGAAAAAACAGGAACACATTATTATCATTATTATGAATAACACTCTGAACAGAGATTTCATTAAAATACACAAAAAACAACATAGCAAAGGAATTTGCATATGTAAAATAAAACTACTGTAGAGGGATATAAAAGTGTGGCATGTTGAAATATAAAATTACCCAAAACTTTTCTGCTTCAATCCTCGGCGAATCCATTGGAGAGGAAGTGAGTGAAATCATCTTCAGAGAGCGATTATCATTTATATAAATGCAGATAATTAGAACAGCTCAATAAATAAGTTCCAAACTTGCCATCTTACCACATTATAGAATTTTCATCCACACATCCACACATGCAAACACACACATACACACATAAAGAGCACAAACACACACGCTCACATATGTATGTATACATACACACGTATACACACACAAACACACATATAGCCTATGCAAACATACGTACGTACTATGTGACTGCATTTGTACACACACACACACTCGCATGTTAGGCACATACTCGTGTGTGTATCACCTGTGCTCTCGTCTCTCTTCCTATCCCCACATTCTCCCCTTTGACAGACAGAGGTGATGCACTGGTTGTTTATTTAACATGTGATCACCACAAACTTAGTAGTGACTGCTGTGGTCTGAACATGTTCCCCAAATTTATGTTTTGGAAATTTAATACCCCACGTTACAACTTTGGGAGGTGAGGCCTGGCGGGAGATGTTCTGGCCGTGGATCAGGCCAGAGTACCAAAGGCTTGTGGATTGAGTTCACTCACGTCTGCTCTTCTGCACATGAGAACAGAGTTCAAACCCTTTCTGAACCTTCTATCTGGAGCCACGTGAGGATGGAGCAAGAAAGTACCTCAATTTTGGTCTTGCCAGATTCCAGAACCCACAAGACAATACATTTCAGTGCTTTATAAATGACCCAGCATCAGGTCTTCTGTTACAACTGCACGCAATGGACCAAGACATTGGCTAACATAAACACACTACAAATTTATAATCCTAAAGTTTTGAAAGGGCCAAAACAGTTTGAATCAACCTGCTAAAATCAAAGCGTTACCAGCACTTTCTTTAGAGGAGCTAGGGGTTTAATTACTGGCCCTTTCCAGCTCCACGGGGCTTCAGCATTCTTTTACTCTTGATCCATTTTGTTCTCCAAAGCCAGCAATTTCGTCCCTCCAACCTTTCTTCCCATCATCACATCTCCTTCTCTGACTCTCCCACCTCCCTCCTTCCCGTGTAAAGATTATGTTGTCACATCAGATATACCTAGATAACTCTGAATAATCTCCCTCATGGCATGATCATTAATGTAATCACATCTGTCACAGAAGGTGATATACTCACATGTTCTGAAGATTAGGATGTGAACATCTTTGGCATCGTTATTATGGGTACTGTAGGTAACACAGTGCTTGCTTCGCCTTTCTTCCCTCTACATCCTCACCCCGTAACACATTCCTTAAACTCAGTCAGGGAAATTCGCCCCCATCACTGCCTGATACTTTTTCTTCTCCAGGTCCCAAGCACCTCCTGCTCCTGGACGTCGTGAGCAAGTTCTTACCGTCTCTACTGTTTTTCGCTTTTATCTGTTGACTCTTCCTTTTGTTTTCCTCAAACTTTCTTCCCCTGGGTTTTCACATTGCTCTATTCTTTTCCCTGACAAACTTTCCATAAATCCTTCACAGTTTCTTGTATGGAAGCCTCTTCCTCTGCCCTTTCTCCCAGTGCTGGCTGGGCTGCTGTTTCCACACTTCGTTCTAACTCCTCATTTTCATCAACTCCCATGATCTCATCTATGTCTAAGACTTTTATGGAAATTGGTACCAAATCTCCATCTCTCATTTAGAGCTCTCTTCTGAACTTTATATCCAAGCTGCTTGTCCATTTGAATGGCAAAAAAAAAAAAAAGAAAGAAAGAAAAAAGGAAGAACCTTAATAGTCAACTTCTAAGTAATTTTCCCTGTAGTAACCTCTCTATACATCCTCTGAAGATCTCACTGAAGTTTATTATGTAAGTTATATTAATAGTTGGGCAAATATTTTTATTCTTGTAGACCTTTCCTTCAATAATTAATGGCATATATTTTTATTTCCTGCATAAAACCAAACCATTCCAGGTAAACTAACAAGTGAACAAAATAAAACCTCTACCCTTGAAAGTACTATTACTTGGCAAAATGTAATTCAACAGTTAATATTTGACTTTTTCTACTTTGAAAGAGCCAACTTCAAACTAGTTTGAAGCTCCCTTCTCCCTTCCCCCAAATCTATAATACTGATCAAAGTGGCTTCAGTAAGTCACTTAACCAGATAATGGGAGTTTTCAAGCCTTCTCTCTTCTTTTAAGGAAAATGAAACTGATTAAATCTCTCTAGGCAATTAAGAATACATACAACATCCCAAACAAATACAGCAGATAGCACAACTCACATGTACTCCGTCTGCCTTAGAAGGCTTTTTACTGAAACTATAACCTAAAGTAACCACAGGCACCCAACAGTGCTCTTCTGAGCAGTGATGCTGAACTGCAGGTATTCTCATGGGCACATCCTCACCTGAAGGTTTGACTCTCATCAGACATCGTCAAGGATTCCTACACCACATTCCCCTTTGCATAATTATCCAAATATGGTCTAAAAGTTTTCTAGAATCCAAACCCTACTTTCTAAGAAGTCTAATGTTAAGGAATTTCATGGAAAAGATTATGAGAAAGTAAATACTATCACAGCCCTGTTTCCTTGACACCCAAAATATATTTAGAAGCTAGGAATAGGGTTAGTTCAATCAAATTGGGTAGGTTTAGATGAAACAATGCATTTGAAGTGTTCATAATCTTATCTCCATCCTTTTTTTTCATAAGTGTACCTTTAGGGATCAAACAGGTTTAGGATTACCACTGGACATACTTCTTACCTTAAGGCAGCCACTAATTCAAGTTAGGACTGTGAATTGTTAATCAGTGAGTCATCCAGATGCTCCGGACACAGCAGCGTCCAGCTGGTGGTCTGTGAGGTGCCTGCTGACTTTGTGAGGCCTTTAGCCGATCTGTGGTGTCAGATATCACAAACATTATGCATCGACCTTTTTTTTTTTCTAATCAGCTTTCCTTAGGGTTATGTTTTTAAAGAAAAGTTAGACATTCCTGTTCTAGAGATTACATGAAGGTAGCAACTTGCAATAGACAATCATTTCAAAATATTCATAGTCTTGACAAAGTATATATACAGTTTGTGAAACTCAAGCAGAAGCACATCTACTAATTCATAATGGAGACTATGGTAACAAATTTTAAGAAAACAATATTGATTATACAGACATTTTAAAGGACTTTTTTAAGAGAGACCTTTTGGTTTACAACAAAATTGAATGGCACAGAGATTCCCTGCCCCCACTCAAGTGCAGCTTCTCTTATGAACATCCTCCCCAGTGTGTCCTTAATGCACTGACACCAAGGTGTGCCAAAACTTAGGCTCCCTTAGCTTGTGTAATTCCCCTAACTTGGAAAGTAGGGGGAAAAGTTGACTGAAACAGTATATAAACTGTTTTTGTGCTTTGTATGTATCTTAAAGTATCAAAACATGACATTAAGTGATATCGTACAGCTCAGCAAATGACAATGTTATAAGCGATCTGCCTTGGTTCAATGCTTCAATAATGATGTAATACTTACTAAATGCAGAATATAAATGTCTGAACACAATAACTAAGAAAATGCCATGAAGGCTATGTTAATCAGTTCAATGAAAATATTTCAAATAGTATATAAAACCAGCACATTGTACCCCATGATTGCATTAATGTACACAGCTATGATTTAATTTTTTAAAAGAAACAAAAATAATGATGTAATATAAATTTATTTGAAAGTACATTAAGTATATATACATATATTTTGTATTCAATTCTCTTAATGCTTTTAAATTTTTTCATAAAAGACAAATGTAACATTCTAAAGAAAAAACTCATAGTATAAAATTGTATTTTTATTGTTAGACTTCATAGAGATTTGAATCTTATGCCTTTCATATGTCTTAATTTTCCACATATAATGATACAGATCATTATGATCTATGGATAATTGGACTGGATATGTATAATCAACCCTTAATTATAATTTCAGAGACAAGAAAGAAATCATATAGACAAATGATATTCTCAGATAAAATAAGAATGAGAGAATCATGGAATTTAGAGAAGGAAGCTCAGAGATCAGCCACCCCAACTCTCTTATTTTACAAATGAATAAATTGAATAGCCAGTCCCTGTGGCAGGTGCCTGTAGTCCCAGAAACTGGGGAGGCTGAGTAAAGAGAATCGCTTGAGCTCAGGAGCTTGAGGTTGCTGTGAGCTATGATGTCTCAGCACTCTACCAAGGATGTCAAAGTGAGACTCTGTCTCAAAAAACAAACAAACAAAATGAATAAATTGAGGCCGGTAAAATTAGGGGATTTCAAAAGATCACATAACTTAGTTTTTTGTTTTTTGGGGTTTTTTGCAGTTTTTGTCTGGGGCTGGGTTCGAACCTGCCACCCCCGGTATATGGAGCCAGTGCCCTACTCCTTTGAGCCACAGGTGCCACCCATAACTGAGTTTTTTTAACAGAGAGAGGACCAGTGTCTTCTAAGTCAGGATCTTACCACTAGAAGTCCTTCCAGGCGAAGTTGAACTAGTGACCTAAAGACATTTAGGAACACTCCACTATAGTTTTCCAACTCTTCCTGTCACATTACTTTAAAATCCATCACAGTAGCTGAAAATACTGCTCCAGAGTAATCTTGTTGTTCACAAGATTTTCAGGGATGCTCAGAATACTATTTTTCAATTGACTAGTGAAAGCATTTAATTTTTGCTGAGTTTAACACTTTCAACTAATGGTGTTCTGGTGAAGATATTAAGGACAGATAAGGCACCAAAGCCAAAGAAAAACATACCTGAATAAACATCTAGATAAGTGATCCCTGCATGATTTTAAGCCTGGGTACAGTTTAATCCCAGTCAAAAGTCATCATCCTTCATCTAACACATAGTTTCTTATGATGAATTGGACAGAGAATAAACTGAAAAATAGAAAAACCATTTATTATTAATTTACTTGTATAAATTTATAGTGCAGTGCAACTTCATTACAAGGGTAGATGGCCTAGTGGTGAACTTAGGTCAGTTAGGGTGCCCATCTCCCGAGTACCACACATTGTGCACATTAAGTGATTTGTCGTCATCATCTACCCTAGTGACTCTCTCTTGTCTGTCATTCCACACTCTGTGTCCCTGCGTGTACGTTCTTTTCTTCCCGCGTGTAAGTGAGACTATGCAGTATTTGTCTGTGTCTAAGTGGTTTCACTTACGATAATGAACTTCAGTTTTATCCAAGTTACTGCTAATGAAACGATTCCATTCGTTTTTAGGGCTGAATAGTACTTTATTATAGGTACATAACAAATTTCCAATTATCCATTAATGGACATTTAAGTTCATTTCGTATCTTTGCTACCATAAATAGTGCTGCAATAAACTACGAGGGCAGACAGTGGTTCTCAACCTCCCTAATGCCGCGGCCCTTTAATACGGTTCCCGTGGGTCGCGACCCACAGGTTGAGAAACGCTGAGGCCACGTGTCCTCTTCATGTGATGATTTCTTTTTCTTTGGGTTCATACCCAGTGGTGAAATTGCTACATCAAATAGTAGTTCTAATTTTAGTTCACTGAGAAATCACCATACTGCATTCCATAGAAGTAGTGCTAATTTACATTCCCACCAAGAGTATCTAAGAGTTCCCTTTTCTCCCCATCCTTGCCAACATCTGCTATTTTTTGTCTTCTCAGCGGCAGCAGCTCTTCTGACTTTTGTAAGATGTCATCTCATTACAGTGTTAATTTCCATTTCTCAGATCATTGACAACATTGAGCAATTTGTCATATGCTTGTTGTCCATTTTAATGTCTCCTCTTAATAAATAACAACTAATTATTGTTAATGATTGTTAATAACAATTAATGTTACAATTGTTAGTAACAATTAATGAAATAAAAAACAATTAATGATTTTGTCCACATTCTAATGGAGTTACTTATTTTTTCGTGCTGGTTGGTCTGATTTCCTTATAGATTCTGAATTTTAGTCCTTTGGTGGATACACAGTTTATGAATATTTTCTCTCATTCTGTAGACTATTTGCTCTGTTGATTGTTTCTTCTGCTATGCAGACTTTTAGGTTAACTAAGTTCCATTTATTTACTTTTGTTTTTGTTGCATTTGCTTGAAGAGTTGTAATCATACATTTTTTACCCCGAGGCCAATGTCCAGAAGGGTTCTTCCTAGATTTTCTTCTAGAATTTTCATGGTTTCAAGTCTTAACATTTCAATCTATATTCCATCTGAAGTTAATTTTTTTTTATACAGTGAGAGACAGGGATACAGTTAGAGTTACATCTTCTGCATGTGGATACACAGCTTTCCAGCACCGTTTTCTGAATAGTGTGTCTTTTCCCATGTATACTTTTGTCTCCTTTGTCAAAGATCAGTTGGTTGTAGGTATACGGCTTTATTTCTGTTCCCTTGATAGTACCATACTGTTGTGGGGTTTATTGTTTCATTTGTTTTTTACTACGACCTTGTGATGTGATGCTTCTAGATTTGTTCTTTTTTTGCTTTTTTTAAATTTTAAAATATTAAGGGGATACAAATGTTTTTGTTACGTGGATAGCTCTTACCATGTTTAAGGCAGGGTTAATAATTGTTGTATTTTTCCTCCAATGATTTTTCCTTCTCTCTGTGCCCATGTGTCCCCGTTGATTAGTTCCAAATTATTAGAGTACATGTCCTATTTGTTTTTCAATTCTTTAGATACTTCAGTTAAGATAATTGTCTCCAGTTCTATCCAAAATGCTACAAAAGGCAAGGAAGTTGTTGTATTTTTCATCCAAATTGTTTTATTCTTATTTATAATCATTTTCTCAATTTTTATTACAGCTTAAATTGAAAGGTTTCTATTCACAAAATGGGAATAATGTTTCTATTACATAACAAACTCATTTTTCTATCCCAAATGAAGATAAAAACAACTTCTCACAAAATATATATCAATTCAACAGAATTTAGTTTCTTCTATTTCCACTTGATGCTTGTGGATTATTAAGCATCTATATAATAGAGCACTAAATTTTGGAATTGGCTGAGAATGATCTGAAATTTCCTCTGGTAAACATAATTTCAGCCACAAATAAAGAAAAAAGAAAATTAATTTCTTTTTATAGCTAAGTACTCCATGGTGTATACATACACGTGTGCATGCAAACACACACACACACACACACACACACACGGGATATATACAGGCCACATTTTGTTAATCCACTCACGAAATGGCAAGCACTCAGGTTGAATCCACACCTTTGTGAGTGTGAATTGTGCTGCACTACACATTGGAGAGAAGGTATCTTTTTGGTAAAATGATTTCTTTGCCTTTTGGTAGAAACTCAGTACTGAGGCTGCCAGATCAAATGGTAGGTCTCCTTTTAGTTCTTTGAGAAATACTCATATTGCACTCATAAAGATAGTACTAATTTGCAGTGCCACAAGCAGTTTATATTACATACGCATCCACTGCAGAATATGTTGTTTTGGAGTTTTTAATAAAAGCCGTTCTAACAGGGATGAGATGAGATCTCACTGCGGTTTCCGTCTGCACTGCCTTGATGATTAGTGATGTGGGGAGCTTTTTTCATATGTGTGTGGGCCATTTGTCTATTTTCTTTTGCAAAGCTTCTATTCATGTATTTTGCTCACTTTTAAAT
Organism: Loris lydekkerianus; assembly: GCA_963574355.1. Lineage (NCBI taxonomy): Eukaryota > Metazoa > Chordata > Mammalia > Primates > Lorisidae > Loris > Loris lydekkerianus. The sequence goes on along the minus strand of CAUYPK010052536.1, from coordinate 15,076 downwards.
GTGGTTGTTTTTCTCTTGCTGATTTGTTTCAGTTGTTTATAGATTCTGAATATTAGCCTTTTGTCAGATATACAGTTTGCGACTATTTTCTTCCAAGGTTTTCTATTGCTTTGTTGATTGTTTCCTTTGCTGTGCAGAAGCTTTTTTAATTTAATCAAGTCCTATTTATTTGCTTTTTATTTATTTGCATTTTTCCAGTAATTGCCGTTGGTGTTCTTAGTCATAAATTCTTTGCCTAGGCTGATACCTAAAAGATTTTTTCCTACATTTTCTTCTAGAAGTTTTACGGTTTTGTGGCTTACATTTAAACCCTTTATCAATCTCAAATTAATTTCTGTGAGTGGTGAGAAATACCGGTCCTATTACACTGGATGGGCTGTGTCTCTCCCATTTTCCCAGCACCATTTATTGAACGGGCCTTCTTTTCTCCAGTGTGGGTTGTTACCTTCTTTGTCAAAGATCAGTTGTTTGTAGGTAGATGGTTATGTTTGGGGGTTCTATGATGGTTATGTTTTGGGGGTCTCTGTTTCTGTCTTTTTATGTTCATTTCTGCACATCTGGAGCAACAGTTGCATCCTGATATTTTGAATTTACTTTCATTGATTGGGGGAAAAAAAGTCCTTTCTTAAATATGTGATATTTGATATTGCATTTTTGATATCGGTTGGGTTTGGCTTTGGTTCTGTGTGTGGGCTGGGGCAGAAACTCTACATGATTTCCGTGGTTACCGCTAGCCTTAGTGTGTTGGCTTTGTCAACTATCAGTTGCGATGGCCGAGTACGCGGCAGGTGAACAGGCTCACGACCTCCTGGGCAGCAGGGGTGGTGAGAATGAAACTGGGTGAAATTTGCTGAGCAGCCCCACCCTCAGACTCCCCAGTGACGGATGCAGGTGCCAGCCCTAATAGGGGTGGCAAGAGGGTCCTCAGGCCTCTTGCTAAATGCTTGAGTAACGGGCACCGCTGTGCGCCGAGGTTTCAGCTTGGTGAGGGAGAGGCTGGCAGGAGAGGGTCCTGAGCTGCTCTCCCCGCCTCAGGTCCAATGTCAGGGCAAGGCCCCTTTCCAGTGTCAGTGGCTGGAGCCCACAACATACTCATTTCCAATTCTGGCTGCAGGGACCTCTTTCGAACTCAAGCCCATGTTCACCAAGCCCTAGCCCCAGTTTCTCTAAGGTCAAAGACAGCTGCCACTACGGGCTCCCAACATCTCACAGCTTGCTATGAGCTGGAATCAGGACCCGCATGCTCGGGCAGGAGGCCACCTCCCAGAAAGTGCCCGGGACACTTTCTACAGTGGCGCCTTCCCACAGAGGCTCCCAAGCTGGATTCACAGCTCAGGGGGGCAAGGTGTCCTGCTCGGGCCCAGGCTGCGAGATTTCCAAGTGAGAGAGCGTACTCCCCCTTCTGCCTTATGAGAAATTCACCCCCAGTTTTCCACTGGCTGTGGCCACTCTCTTCCCTACATCTGGGATTTCTTTCCACTTTCTGCTGAATCCCCGTGTTCTTGCTTGGAATATATGTTTGAAGAGTGATTGTCAACGTGATACTTTGGTTCTTCTAAGTGAATGTGGCATCCTGCAAAAGCCTCCAACAGCCATCTTGGGGGAACAATAAGCACAGGAATATTCTAAATGGAAAATTTTTAAAATAATTTTAGGGTTGTTTATACTCGGCAAAATGGACACACACACACACACTCACACACACACACACTTAGAGTAATAATGTCCAGAATTGATTGAGGATGGAGTAAAAGAGATCAGGCATTGTTGGGTTTGTGTAAAATATTTAGCCACATCAAACAAAATTGTAATGTGTATTCTCTTTGATTCTTTTGCAGAAATTAAGTCTATATTCACATAAGCATGTAAATGTCAGTGTAGAAAGAGGTTAATTACAATTTTGTAGTATTAATAAACTGAAAATTATAAAAATATGCTCTTTGGATAAAGTATGGTTTATTCTCACATCATAATATTATACAGTTGTTAAAAATGAGTGAGATTTATAGCAACTGAAGTAGAAGAGGTTCATAATATAATATTAAGTGAAACAAGTAAATAGTCTATCAATATGTATTGAATGGTATTCTATTGCTTTCGTACATTACACTTGTTATTATATAGACACACTTCGGGGGATAATATAAATTGCTACTAAAAGGTCTTTCTGAGAAAAGAGGATTACTAAAGACTTAAAAGTTTTTTCTCCTTTATATAATGTCTAAACCAGTAAAAGTTAGTACTGACTGAGTGAAAATTGTAATACTTTTCTAAAAACAGATTAACTGTAACATTATAAATTACCTATTATTTTTGTTGATTTTTCCAAGTTTAAATTCCTATTATGTAAATCAGCTCTGTGTGGAATCTTTACACTATCTAGGAGTGAATGCATGGCAGGGAAAAAATGGATAATGCCATTACAAGTGAAAAACACTAAATTTTTCCAAAATACAGTTTCATTGGTGACATGTACCTTTGATCAGAGGAAAAGTATGAACTAGCTCATTATTTCAATTCTGTATCTCTCAAAGTTTGGACTTTTTCTTTTTGCATACGATAAACCAGACACCAAAGTACCTTTTTCAGCACAAATTCTTACCAACAAAAACGAATCTGTCAATTACTAGTAATATAAAATTTCAAGTTTTTTTTTTTCAAATGGCTGGTTTTGTTAGAGTTTGCAATAATCAAAGATAGGAGGAGATTGACATGGTAGAACTTAAATTATAGTCTTTGGAAAAAAGTTTTAGAAAGTTCACATAAAAGTCTTCATGATTTCTGAGCCTCAGTTAATAAAAGAGAAGATAGATTAAGAGGGATGAACAGTTCTCAAAATTCTCACAATAGTAAAAATGTAATAATTCTCTAGAAGAAAAGCAACTGAGCATTTAGGAGAACTTTAACAAGAAGAGAATAAATTAAAGAGAAGAAAACAACTCGGGTGGCATTGAGGATTACCCGGCTTTTTTCATTTCTAATTAGTATGAGGATACATAGTTTGCATTTGTAAGGCAAAGTCGGAGTGCAGTTGAGTCCTTCACCCAGGAAGTGTGCCCAGACCCCTGAATTGTACCCCCTTAGGTAGGGACTTACCAAACCCCTCGCCACACTTCTTGAATTTAATTATGTTTTTCTCTCACCTGGGCCTGTAGTTGTTGAGCTGCTAGTTTAAACATAGTATTGAGTACACGGAGTATGAAGCCATAAGATATTTAAAGACTGGATAGAGTGGGGAAAGGAGGTCAGAATGAGGAAAAGCTAATGGAAGAGAATGTTTCTAGAAGGAAGCTGCCAGGCATGAGCTGAGAAGTAAATATTTACTAATACTGGAGACCTGCCAGTAAGTGTGCCGGGGGAAAGTGAGAGAGGCTGATCTCCGGAGGGAAACATGGAAAACTGCAAGAGATTTTAGCATAGTTTTCATGCTGACATGAAGGAGAGCATGGAGAGGAAAAGACACGTACAGTTGGAAAGGCAAATAATAGAAGAAATGAGGTCTTATGAAGAAGTCCAGAACACCGAAAAAAGATGTGCGTAAGAATTAAGGGTCCCCTGGTCCTCCCTGTTGGGATAGGGTGGGTTTAGTGGTAGAGAGTTCTCTGTCTCATTTCCAGCATTTTCTCAGTAACCAGGAATTAAAATTATTTGGACAGTGATAAATGATGGGACTGCCTATGATTAAAAGATAAGTTTCAGAATAGTAAAAAGGGTACAAAAGAGAACCAGCTGAAGAAAGGAGAATATGGACTCAGGTGCAGTTGGAGGTCATAGAATTGTGGTGGTTACACTGTGAGTTTTTTCCTCAGGAGTCTATGTACAGTTTAGGGAAAAATGGAGAATTAGATCAATTTAGAGTTAGAATTGTGAACAATAAACAGAAATCAGATGTGTGTGTGTGTGTGGGGGGGGGGGGGGGAATTGACCAGAGAGTGGCTGAAGCGAAGTGGAGCAGAGTCTACATTGGGTAACAGGGCAAGGGAAGGGAGGAAGCTTTAAGTTTGAGGAAGAAACGTAGAAGGGTCAAGTCATTAAAAATCTCGACTTTGTTGAAGTTTAAGTATAAAAAGAAATTTGTCTTTAATCAGAACTTCGACAACTATGGTTTATAAATATTCTTCCTCTCTAAAGCGACATCCGGTAAAAAGTACCAAGCTTTGCAGAATAAGTTTAGGATTTGGTGACATCAGCCTGAAAGCACCAACTGCATGAGTCAAAAATATATTCAGCCTGCAGTTTCTACTACATGAAATAACGTCGTCTTTGGCAGACTATTAAATCATATCTGTTTTTTTAAAGTCCCAATTGATTTGATATATCCACTAGTTTATAAAGTTTACAATTACAAGATTTAAAATATCTTTTAGCTCAGCCAACTAACGTAGCAGTTGTCCTCAAACTGTTGTCCCCAGACCAACCTAATCAGCATACCCTAAGTATTTGTCAGAAAGGCAAATTCTCTACAGCCCACCCCTCCTATTAAATTAGAAACTTTAGAAGTGGTGCCCATTGAACAGTGTTTTAATAAGCCTCCCCAATGAAGCCAAAGCACCCACAGCATGAGAACTATTGCAATACAGTGATCTCCAAGTTCAAGTTGTTTCTCAAAAAGGTCAGCCTGGATTCTTTAACAATTGTGATTTTATCTTATATTCTCTGCCCGAGTTATTTCAAAAACCATAATCTCAGACCCATTTCTTATTACCAAAGTCAGATGAACCACGCATGAGAAAGATTCAGCGGCTAGGCAGCCAAAAATGAAAAGAAGCACCCTGCTGCTCAGAATGAGGTGGTGAAAACCAAACTTCAAATCTGAAATACTCTCAGTTTATGTGTTTGCAAATATAGATGACTTTAGTTCTTCAATTTGGGCTGTTGAAATTTACACTAGAAGTAAATATTGTTATCCATAAGAGAAAGAAACCGAGGGCTTTCGCAGAAAGTAGTAAGAATTACATAATTTAAGCACAATGCAACAAAGTCTCAGGATGAACGTGGAAAAGTGACATTTGGTAGGAATTTCTTACGCACTGCATTCTGCCTCCAAGGTGAAGGTTGTAAGAAAATCCCAAGGATGGTATTTATTGCAGTTTAATTGATATGGCTGTTTTCTCTCCCTTCAAAGGGAGGAGCAGAAAGGAAAGAAAGAGGCAGGGGGAGAACAGAGAGCAAATAGGGATAGGCTACGCTGGCTGCAAGAGAAAGTAATTGGTAGAGTTGTGGAGTTTCTTGAGACATGGAACAAAGATCAAACCTTGATCCGTGGCACAGAGTCTTCCAAAAAGCAAAACAACTGTTCCAGAAAATTCAGCGATAAATGTTGTTGTCATGGTATGACAAACACTGTGTTTTCTTGTTGAATTATATCTTCTGCTTTTTCTCTCTTAAGCAACTATAGCTAAGGATAGGGAGACAAAAATCAAGTGTCCAACACAAAGTAACTTTCAGTCTTCCCTAAAATAGATTCATTTGAACTGAGTTAGAGTAAGCGAGATTCCTTAGTAAGAGCTAATGGTTTATAATAAATCTCTCTGGGTAGATATAACTCATTATATTACACTAACCTGGAGCTACACCAAAATGAATTAAATTCATAGGGAAAGGAAAGAGAAACAAGAAGCTACTTACAGTCCATTATAATGTCATAATATTTTCCTGAAAACACTTATTTTATAATAAAATATAGTACAATCTTTAAACTTTCAGTTATAGGAGTACTTTTGCATGGCAAATAATAATATCTAACAAAGCATGGTGATTTTTTTTTACTCTCAAATTTAGAACACCATTCTTGTGACATAGTCGATTAAATCACAACATACTGCAAATTCAGAGACAACTAATATCATGAGCAGATATTAGTCAAAATTTAATTAGATAATTGGTATATAAATTATTATAAGTTATGCAGTATTTTGATGTCTTATATGCTGAAATGAAACTATTTCTAGTGATCTAGACTGTACAACATCTTAGATCTAAACCATTGCATTTGCATTAGATCTAATTTCTCCAACAAGGAATTTCATTTTCTTGAAACATGTTATGGCCTGGGCTCATTAATTCAGAAAAAAGAAAATACAACTAAAGAAATTCTTTAGAGATTCTAAAGTTATCTGAATTTTGGAGTGGTTAATGGCATGAGTGTTCATAGCTTAAATTAATCCTGTTACTCCAGTAGGTTGAAACTATTCCTATTACAAATGAAGAATTTTGCTGTAATTCCACTGGATCTCTGTGAGTGAAATTCAAGACCAGAAAACAGTACTGTATACATGAATTGTATAAAAATGAAATATAAATTTCAGCACTGCATTCTACATTGACTAGAAAATTTCTCAAAACTTTTGCTATTTTCATGGGAAGTGTCTACTCTACTTAAAAATAAAAGCTAGTTATTCAGAATAAATACATAGCTCTACACATAATAGTTCTTCATTTTTATGATATTAAAACTTGTAGTTTTGAACTTAAGTTTCCATTCTATTATACCATATTTACATATTTCCCATTTTGAAATATGTACACAGTGTTATGTTGAATATATTCTACAATATAAACATCTCACTTTAGGAACGATACTGTGTATCATAAAATCAACCTAAATCTGCCATTCTTATGTGATTATAGAATACATTTTGTAATAGTATATGGATTCCATATGATTTTAGGACTCTTACATACAGGAATTTTTTTTGCACAATATGATGTATTTCAATTTATGCACAATTTTAAGATGATAGCGTGTCGCTACTCTTAGGCCACAAAGTTTTGTTCCTGAAACACTTGAATGCACTCTTTTAAAATGCTTTCTTCTTTTTTATTGTATTTTTTTAATGAAAAAGAACAATGCTACTTAACAATAATTTAATATTAATATGGATAAGTTAAAATAAAACTGCATTGTCATATTAAAGGGTGAAGGTTTTTTGAAGTATGGTCAATTTATTGATTTGAGCATGTAAAACTGTTCCTGTTACTTAGGCAGTTTTCTTTTGTTGCATCAAGAATGGTAATTTTATTGAGAAAGGCACAATGGAAGATGATTGATTGTCTGCTTTTGTCATGGAGATGAATTATTGCAGAATGCATACATGAAAAAATAAAAGTATTGTTCTATAAATTGGACCCCGATGCTTTGTTCATTGAATTCATTGTTCATAGACTTTAGTGTGAGCTCATACTAAATAGTGTAGTAAATAAAAGCATTTTTCTGAAGTAAAATTACTTTCTTCACTAACAAAACTCAGCTTTATGAAATAACAGTGTCTGCCAGTGTGCTACATTTAAAATGTATAATTTAATTTATGCCAAAAGCTGAGTAGTAACAGAAATTTTGCATAGCTATTATCATTTTATTATATTAGTAATAAGACTGCATAATGAAAAATGAAAAACTTTTTATTTAAAACTTAATGGGAAAGTAGCTCACAAGCAATGCAAATTAAAAAATGGTACAATTAATCTATTAATAAATTGAATAAAATCTATTAAGAAAAAATATAATTGTCAGTAACCATTGAATGACTCCAATAATTCCTTAATCAGAAAATTAGAATCATGACTATCACATTTTCTAAGACTTTTAAAAATGATGAAATATTATAATACAAAAAATTTCATCCACCATTATGTCTCTAAAACAAGACATTAAATAGATGACTGTCATGCCAACTTCTCTTGGAGAAATCCTTTCTTTATAGTTGAGGCATGAACATCATCTAATGTAATTAATCTGTTGTTGTATTGTTTGTTTTAGGTAGATTTTAATGCCAATGCCAATTGGATCTCTCCAGATATGTTACTTTTAGCTGTTTTTTTTTTTTTTTTTCTTCAATGAACTGTGATTTGCTGAGAGAACATTTCATTCTAGATACAGCTATCACCTGGTGTTTGCTAAATCACTGTGAAATTCTTGCAACAGCTGTTTGTTCCTGGGGAAACATTCACTTCATATTGCAGCAATAAACTGATCATTGCCAATTAAATGCCCATTAATTGTGTAAGCAAGGATTACTGCCAGATGTTTACATTAGAAAGAAAAATATCCTTTGCTATTTATTTTCCACTTATAGCCATCCCTTTTCATGTGGATAATTATGTATATGAGTTTTTTATAATATGCCACAAATTTCAATTCAGAATTTAATAAAATAATCTCTCCAAAGGTTTGATTTAATAGAAGATTGGCTAGGGTACATCAGACATGTAATAAAAATAATAAACTTGGACATAACTTTTGCAATGCAAAAAATATTGCTCGGTATTACACAGTGACTCAAACTAAATGTTTATTTAATTTGCTGTATTACACGTTTCCTAGGAGTGATTTTTAGTTTTCCTTTTATTCCAGAAGCCTATTAAATTGTGTTTTTCACAGTTGAAATAGAATAAACTCTCTTACCTAGCCTATTATGTAGAAGAAAATGATAAAAATAAACTAAATCTCTAATAACTAAATCTCACCAGCTTTGTATTTACCTGGAACTTAATTCTATCTCAAAATGTTATTTAAGTTCTTCTCTAGGATGCAATAGTGACAAAAATGGAACATGCACTTAATAACATGTTGCCCCAAGTAATTTATTTTTCCAAAACAAAACAAAATGGAAAATAAACACTAACCATAATGAATATATTTATCATTTCTTTTAGTGTCTAAATAGATGGCAAAAGTTAAACAGAAAAAAAAGTGCTTTCATGGCAATACACACCTATAAATCAAGTTTTTTAGACAGGAGAGCTTTCACAGAATATATCGTACACATATTTCTTTGCAGTTGTGCTTCATGTTTTATAAGGAACAGCAAATTCATGTACATGCACTCTCCGTTAGAATCACTCATCCCGGCCCCTCACACCGGAGCCCAGTAAAGTCTGCAAACAACAACAAAAAAGCATGAGGTGCTGTTCTGTCCCTCCCCAGGCTGAGCCTCGCCCCTCTTTGGAAGGTGATCACAGGAGCTTTCAGAGCCACGCAGGACATGCAACAGTAGCATCTGGTTCCTTAAATATCTCCACAGGCATTTGTAATGGCATCTTTGAAGTTTTCTCTGCATCTGTCACATGTTTAGACTGCACATTGACTGCCCCAGCTGAGCACGATTTTGATTCTTTGAGACTTTGAATAGTGTAATCTGTTTAAGAATAAGGCTCGGGAAAATCCCTCATAATATCCATACACAAGCTCTTTCATGATTAGAAAAAGGGGGTCCTCATTCCCATAACTGTTATTTTTTTATGCTGAAATGATGCCAGCCTTTGAGTTAATAATATAGCCTACAATTACATTCCAGCTTTGCACATTTTTTTTTTTTTGAGAACCTGTACTCAAAAATCACATCTTGTCTACTTTTTAGACCAGTATTATAGAAATTACTACTTGAGAAGAAGGCCTCTGTAAATGTGATGTGTGCATAATCGTCTTGGCACTCGATTATAAAAGAAATCTGACCACTGTCAACTTATTTCGAAAATCATTTTTGATTCAACTTATTGAACATCAAGTGCACAGTATAAGAATAAAGGGTGATTTGACTTAAATGGTAGCCTGAGTGCCATTGACTGTGCATCTATTAAATTAATGTGCTTCTTACAATTAAGTCAGAAGGACTCTACCACCTCAGTATGTGTCAACTATGTCCTACCATTAATATCATCCTCAAAATAATATCAAACAATCCATAAATACAAATTTGGATTATTAAGTATAAGTTCATTCCTTCCAATTCCAATGGTTGTCTTGCTCCAAAATTTTATAAATTAACAAAATCTTCCTTTGCTCTTTCTAAATTCAGTATTTCTATTTTTTTCCTCAGTGGAGGAAATGTACCTAAAAAGTTTATTTACATAAGGGCTCACTAGTTTAACTCTCCCTTAAAGTTTTTTTATTTTAAAAGAAGACAATGTTAAGAAGCAAAATGTTTCACACTAAACCATGACTGATTGGACCACAACCCCTCCCCCTAACAAACAGAAAACCAGGAAACAACAGTTGTTTTATGGTAGATGTGTCATGCCAAATTAAATTATATCATTTAGTCATAAGTTTCTCTGTTCGATTATGAGATTACCCTGATAGAATAGATTAATTTGTATAGATCATGAAGTTTTCATTCCTTATTTAACATGAAGAGCACCACTATTTAAATTTTAAAAATTAAAAAATAAAAACCTGTACCAGGAAAACTTTGCCAAAGTACTGTATCCTCCAACCTTGAACACAGTAGGTCATCATAAGAAATCAAACTATTTACACAAACAAGCTGACCTGTGAATTTCAGTAATTAACACCTTGGGTTGAAGCATAGTATGAGACACACATGAATATAAAACAGCCTGGAGATACTGGAAGCTTGTAAATAAGAGGTCCAAATTTATACTTTATTTATATCAGTAGAATGTGAGCAGCTCTTTATCGCCTTCTTCCGTCAGCTGGAGAGTGACTCTCTGCATAGTCTTAGGATACTGTAGGCAACACACTCCCCATGAAGGTGACATATAGCTTTGTTTCTGTATGTTTGTGACTTTCATTTTATGTACATTTGATATACACTGGTCCAGATTTTCTCACCTAACAGCATCCAGATGTGTCTTCACATTCACAAATATTGGTCTCCCTACTCAGATTTGGGAAAATGGTTGATCTAAAATTTTGGGCATGGGAGTTCTGATTAAATTCGTGTCATGGCCCCAAATAAATGCAAAGTGTCAGAGTGTGCTACCTGTTCCCAGAAAACATAATAATGAATGATCACAACGGGGAAGTGTGGATCCAGTGATTGAGAGGCCTCTCCTACTTCATAAGTTAAGAACACAGAAAAATGGCTGCTGTGAACACATCACTGTAGCCATCACAGTGCATCTGTGAGTGATGAGGTCAGTTTTGGCACTGAGTGGCAGAAAATGGTATGAAACATGATTGAGAATTTTTTTCTCAAGGAATACCTTACCAATCTTACTTTCATTTTTATGATCAAGTCTCCACGCCACAAATTATCTTCCTTACTTCCATTATGAGTACCTGAGGAAGAATTCTGAAATAAATTATTCATTTCATAACTATTAAAAAGAAATGTGGGTGACAAATCAATTTACTTGATAATTTGCTTGACTAATTAAGGCCTAAAAAGGATAAGCTATACACGACTCCAAGAGAAAGATTCTAGAAATATAGAAGGAAGATACAGGCAGGAAACTTCAGAGAATGTATTCAGATACTGATGTTAATTTAATTATTTGTTTCTACAAGAATCATTTTCTGAGTTATTATTATGTTCCAATTGTGAGAAAGTACTGTGTAAAAGGAAAAATCCTAATTTGATAATGGTTTCAATTCTTGTTCTCCCACTAACAGAGAGCTATCTAACCCAGAGCAGACCACTCTGCGTGTATGAGCACTAATTTTCTCATTAGTAAAATAAAAAGAGTAAAATAGTTGACGAAGTGTCTCCCAGCTCTAATGCTCATTACTGCATTTTTCATTTTTCAATCAGACAGAGCACCATATTGCACATTTAGCCCATGGGTCTTCAGATTGCTGCTCCAGACTTCTCACACTGAGCAGGGTATTTCCCATTCTGACAATCAAGCTCATATCACAAGATTACCCTTATATTAGTCTACAAATACAAAAATGTTGGAAAGAGAAAGCATCCAATACCTGAAAGGAGAGAACTAAGAGAGAGATACTTCAGAATATACATAATACTGCCTCATGTCTAGAATAAAAGTTTCCAAATTTGCTACATGAATGTTCCAAAATCCCACGCATGTTTCATGAGACATTAGTCCACTGACATTCTCCAGCAGAAAGAGTTTGGTGATCAAATGTATCTAAAATATTCCCTTCAAATTTTAAAAGTTCGGGAATGATGATTCTGAGAAGATTTAAAGTTAGACACAAATATCTAATGCTTGCCCTTTTCCAAATTTATCTAGGTACATCATTACAAAATCCGATATAGAAAACATTCTAATAGAGTATGGAACCAAGAGTTGGCATACTGGATTTCTTGGATTAAAAAAAAAAAAAAAAAGTAAGGCAGTTAAGGTTAAATAGCAATGAAGATTTCATAACATGTGCTACACACAAAGACATAGCCAGCAGGATGGTCTTTGTTTTCACATCAACAACTACTCCACAAGCTTCAGTAGATATGATATGGAGGAAGACAGGTGAGTGTCATACACCTCTTACCTTACAAGGAGGGCAGACTGTTGGCCTGAGAAGCTTTATTGCTGCAAAGAAAACAAGTGCTTAAATTATAGGTATGGAATTCAGTGAAAGCCCCTCATACAGTTCCCAGGGGATGAGATCTTTGGATGTAACTGGATTGCATCTCGGACCTCATCCTCCACCAAGAAGACTTGGGATGGCAAGAAGGGCAGGAACCCTCTTCCTGGGAAGGAAGGGGTTAGAAATAGATCCCTGAATCCACAACCTACTCGCTAACAAGGAAAACAAAATGGGCTCCACATTTCATTTTATGAATCACTCCCACTGCATCATTAGCAGCCTCCATTCATATATAAACCAGAGCAAAGAAACATAACCAGTTGGCAACAAACTGCACGATGGCCAGAGCAAATAGGAACCACTCAGAAGCACGTAGAGTGCTCACAAACAATTAGTGCACACAGTCACCAAGTCATACTGACACTTGCAAAAACATGATTCTGCATCCATTTTACCTGATGAATTTTGGGGGTCTTCTTAAGACTTATCACTTCATGGTAAGGTTTTGGTGTACTCGAAATTCATTGCAATGAAATCAGTGACTTAGACCATGTTGAACAACTTCTCTGTGAACCATATTTTCAGATAATTCTTCAATAATCACCTCTTGGTCATTTGCATCATTTTGGAATGTGATTGCTGCAAACATCTACAAAATTGATGGAAAGTGTCTTAAATAAAAGGAGTTAGTTTTTTTATCCCCAAAGCAAAGAACAATAAAATAAAACCTAGCTGCAGATACTGAATAATCTCTAGCTCAATAAATCAGCTGCAATGTATTTCTTTCTGGTCTTTCCCTCACAGATGAGACTGGCCCTGAGCTCAGGCATCATTTCTACATTCAGAGATGGGTGGGGAAGGACAGGGTCAGCCAGGATTGTCACTTGTATTATTTAAAGCAACAGGCTTCCCAGCAGGCTATAGGGAATTTCTACTTGGGACATAGAGGCAAAGGAGTCTGGAGATGCACGTCAAAAAAAAAAAAAAAGGAACGCAAGGACAGTTAAAGGGCTTTGAGCAGCCGCAAAGAGTGACAGAGTCCCTCTAAAAATGATACACATTCCATGGGTATAATTACAAAGAACCAACCAATCCAAATAGGCTGAATAAAAATAACTAAACAATGACTCTGGGACATTTTTTACTTTAACATCATCAACACCAACAACAAAAGAGGGCTTTTGATTTTAGTTTAAGGCAATGTGGCTGTTTATTTGTTTATTTTTTTCCTTTTTGAATGGCTTGTAAATAACAGTGACTTATATATAGCAATGTTAATCTGACACAATACCAATCTCTATTGATGAACTCTCTGCGAGAAGGTAATTCAAATCACAGGTTTCTTTCTTTACAGGACTGACTATACTTTCTGGCATTTTAAGGATATCCTCAAGTGCCTGCTCCCCCAGTGTGGTTATTAAAAAAAAAATCCCTTTCTCTTTCAAAAGTGTCCTGGCTTGGGCGATCAAATATATGGTCACTTGATCCCTTACTCTTCTTATGCAAGTTTTCTCACATTTACATTATTATTGAAAACCACATAAGCAGAGAACTCCACTGAAAGTGGCCTCCTTGACATCACCACTTGAATATTCCACCAAAGACTTATTCAGCCCATGTAGTGATTCTTAACAAATCTTTTTCCCCTGGGTAAGTAACAGGGAGGGGCCTGAGGGATGGACAAGGATTCCAGCACTTTCCTTTAACTATGTGCTTAAGTTACTTACTTTGCTCTGCTCTGTGTTATCCCAGATTGTCCTTGCAATTGTTCCTACAACATGGAAGCTACTAAGGAATGAGTAGGCAGGCTTAGCTTCATATCTGACATTTGAGATTACGATTGCCCAATACAGAAAACAGAGGCCAAACCCAAAACTTTTGTGAGCACATATTGATGCTTCAACCAGACTCCCTGCCAGAATCACTCAGGTAATTTAAAGATGTCAGTTCAATACACCTTTCTGAATTGAGTTTATGAGAGCCACATATTTAGAATAAACTCTTGACTTCTGAAAGGAAGGGCTAGCAGCGGTTCTCAACCTGTGGGTCGCAACCCATAGGAACTGTATTATAGGGTGGGTCATTAGGAAGGTTGGGAACCAGTCAGCTAGAGAAATGTAGGAATACATCATGCACCAGAATTACCAGGAGTTAGGAAACCCCGAATCACTTTATCGGGACTTCCAAGGCAGCACTGCACTCCCGGGCCTCCTCTTCTAACTTCTAACTTCTAGCAGTGACTGTATCCACGACTGCACAGTGAGAGTAAAACCAGTTAATAGTGCTTTGTTCCTTGATTGAAAGTACCATTCTCCCTTTCATCTCATGTCCTGTGAGTACCCTGTTGAATCTGCTTGGGATAGTCCCCACCTTCCTTAGTTAATACCATTTTTCAGACGGTACATCAAACATCATTTCCTCAAAGAATCCTTCCCTAAACTCCAAGATTCACTCTCTCATCCCGACAATATGTTCTCATACCTCCACAAACTTTCCCTTTGCATCATTTTTCCTTGTGTAACTGTTCTATCACAGTTATCTTCCCCACTAAATTTTGTTTGAGCATTTTATCTTTAGCGTAGTACCTGATACCTAGTAAGGTTTCAATAAATATTTATTTAATTTTTCTTTTTATTATTGAATAATACTGTGCACATTAATGTGATCATGGGGCACCATACATTTGTTTTATAAACAGTTTGACACATTTTCATCACACTGGTTAACATAATCTTCCTGGCATTTTCTTAGTTATTGTGTTCAGACATTTATATTCTACATTTACAAAGCTTCACATGTACCCTTGTAAGATGCACCACAGGTGTAATCCCACCAATC
>CAUYPK010052532.1:0-16788 GCA_963574355.1 Loris lydekkerianus | reverse complement strand
CCGGCGCCCACGCCGGCGCGTCCGACCGACCCCCACCGCGCGGAGCGGGCGGCGGGCGGGGCGGGCGGGTCGGGGGGGGCGCGGGGGGGGTTGGGGCGGGGAGGGAAGAGAAGGGAAGGGAAGGGAAGGGAAGAGAGAAAGGAAGAAAAGGAAGGAAGGAAGGAAGATGGATTTGTGTGTGTGTGTTTTGGAGGGTTTTTTTTTTGAGACAGAGTCTCACTTTGTCATCCTTGGTAGTGCCATGGTGTCATAGCTCACAGCAACCTCAAACTCTTGGGCTCAAGCAATTCTCTTACCTCAGCCTCCCAAGTAGCTGGGACTACAGGCACCTGCCACAACACCTGGCTATTTTTTTTTTTTTTTTTTTTTTTTTTGCAGTTTTTGGCGGGGGCTGGGTTCGAACCCATCACCTCTGTCATATTGGGCCGGCATCCTACTCCTTTGAGCCACAGGCACCACCCCGCCTGGCTATTTTTTAGAAATGGGGTCATGCTCTTGCTCAGGCTGGTCTCGAACCAGTTAGCTCAGGTAATCCACCCGCCCCAGCCTCCAGAATGCTAGAATTATAGGCGTGAGCCACTGCACCCATCCCAAGAAATATGTTTTAAAGGGATAGAAACATAAAAACAGGATTATTTTAAATAAAGCCTTTTCTGTCAGCCATTCTGGAGAATTTCTTGGCAGTTTCTTTCAAAATTATTAATAAAAGTACTCTTACTATACTACACAACAATTGCAATCTTGAACACTTCTCTCAGAGAAACAAAGACTATTTTTACACAGGAACCTGACTTGCACATGACCATCCATGGCAGGATTATTTGTAGTAGCCCAAAGTTGGAAACTGCATAAATGTCTTCCAACGGGTGAATGATTAAATGAGGCAGGGTGGTACATCTATACCATGGAGAACTGTTCAGCAATGAAAGACACAAACACTGCGCGAGTCTCCAGGGAATCACGCTGGTGAAAATAGTCAAGCACAACAGTAATTTACTGTATGATCAATTTATACAACATTCTTAAAATTATAAAATTATGGAAGTAGAGAACAGATTAGCTATTTCCTAGGGGTAGGGATGGGAAGACAGTGTGGGCGTGGCTATCAAGAGTCAGTTTCCGGGGGCCTGTGATGAGAGTGGAGCTAAGAACCTTCACTGTGGAGGTGGTCATGCCAGGCTTCACGGACAGGAACATCGCATGGAAATACACAGACTATAGTATGCAGCGTTCTCCAGAGAAACAAAACTAGTAAGATGGAAGGATAGAGGAAGATATTTGAGAGATTATAGAGGAATTGCCTCATGGGATTATGGAGATTGAGAAGTCTCACAGTAGGCCATCTACGAACTGGAGAACCAGGGAAGCAGGTTTTTTGGCTCAATCCAAGTCTAAAGGTCTGAAGACCAGGGAGGCCAACAGTGCAGCTCTCAGACCAAAGCCACAGGCCTGAGGAGCAGGGAGGCCAATGGTGCAGCTCTCAGACCAAAGCCACAGTCCTGAGGACCTAGCAGAATGCTGATGAAAGTCCCAGAGCCTAGAGAACCTGGAGTTCTTATGTCCAAGGACAGAAGAAGTAGATGTCCCAGCTCCAGAAATAGAGAAAAAATTTCCCTTTTCCCTGCCTTTTCGTTCAACCGAGGTCCTCAGCAGACTTACTCAGTTCACTGATTCAAATGCCAATCTTTTCTGGAAATATCCTTATAAATATAACCAGAAATAAAGCTTTATCAACTGTCTGGGTAACCTTTTACCCAGTCAAATTGGCACCTAAAATTAATACTCACGCACAGATTTATACATATTGGTGAAATCTGAATAAGTTCTATGAATGATACAGACATCTGTTTTTTGACATAGATACACTATACTCACATTTAATGTTAACAGAGACTTGGGGAATGGTACGCAGGACCTTCCCATACATTTCTTTGCAAAACTTCCTGTGAATCTATAATTATAGCAAAATAAAAAGTTACAGCAATAAAAAAGTTTAGTAAGAGGCTTTTCTAAACATTGTCATACACAAGTCATTTTCAGCACATCTTTAAGTATTCTACAGATGGACTCTTAGATATTCTTTTCTCAATTAATTCACATTTTGTATACACAAAATTCACAAAGCAAAAGGACATATATATATTTTAATAAAGTTTCTAAGACAAATATCTCCCATATGTTCACTTTTTTCAGATAAAAAATGATATTCACAATTGCAACAATAATGGGATGACTCTTAAGCAAATTATTTTTTTCATACAAAATAAATCAATAATGGAAAACCAAACCATAGTCAGAAAAATGACAGTTGATATTTTCAATGGGAAGACCTATTTAAGTGGCTGGAGTTAGCTATTTAAGTCTATTAAACAGAATCTGTATTCACTTGTTTTCTTTTTGACAGAGAGTTTCACTTTGTCCCCCTGGGTAGAGTGCCTGGCATCATAGCTCACAGCAACCTCAAACTCCCAGGCTCAAGCAATTCACTTGCCTCAGCCTCCTGAGTAGCTGGGACTACAGGCATCCTCCACAATGCCTGGCTATTTTTAGAGATGGGGGTCTTGCTCTTGCAGGCTGGTCTCCAACCTGTGAGCTCAGGCAATGCACTCATCTCAGCCTCCCACAGTGCTAGGACTGCAGGCGTGAGCCACAGTGCCTGGCTATTCACTTCTGTTAAACTCCTTTATCGTATTGATAGAATCTTAGTGCTAAAGAAACTGTGATCACCTATTTGTTCAATGAAATTTAACCTTATATTTTTAAATATTATATTTAACATTATATTTTTAAGTCCAACTGTGTAGCGTGGAAAGGGACTATTTAGACAGAGTAGAGGATCAGAACAGAAAGCCCCAAAATAGACTCAAGTGCTATGTGAGCTGATAGAAGATGATGAAAGCAGCTATCTGTGGAGATTTGGGGGATTGCTTAGTAGATGGTGTTGGGACAAGTTTACCATTAAGAAAGAAAATGAAAACTATGTAAAAGGTGCTGTCCCCCAACCATCCTGCAGTCACAGGAGAGTCACAGGGGGGCATACCACAAATACAAAAGCAATTTTCTCTCCTCGCAGAGAAAACAGACAGGGATTCCAGGAGGCGACCGTACTCACATGAGGGCCCACAGCCCTGGATGTTTTGGAGAGAAATCTCCATTTTTATACGAAATCTTCCAATTTTTAGCTCTTGGCAGCCATTTCAAATATTTTTAAAACAGCATGTGAACCAAGCTGTATTTAGCTTCCTAGGACTGCTGTAACAAATGACCAAAAACTGGGTGGCTTGACACAGCAGAGACAAGTTCCCTCTCAGTCTGGAGGCGAAATCAGGCATTAGCAGAGTCCACCCTGCAGAGGCAGAATCTGTCAGCAGCTTCTCTCCCAGCTTCTGGTAGCTTCCGGTAGCACCTGGACTCCTAACTTGAACATAAATTTAAGCCCAATCTTTGCCTCTTTTCTGTGTCACCTGGGTCCAAATCTCCCTCTTCACATAATCCCAGTCATTGGCTCACAGCCTACCCTATCCCAATACGGTCTCATCTCAACCTGATTACAAGTGCAAAAAATCCAGTTTCCAAGTAAGGCTACAGTCACAGTCAGCAGATGTTAGGACTTGAACGTATTCTTTTCGAGGACACAAGCCCACCACACAACGAGAATGATCTGCAGGCCCAACCCAGCTTAGGCCACCAGTCCATATATTCCGTTTAGTGTCAAAATCAATTCCAAAGAAGTTAAAATCATTTATATTTAAAAAATTAGAAAAACATTTAAATAAATGATTGCACACGTAAGGGTAGGGAAAGAATTTACCTATCTCCTAATGCAAAATTTATACAGAAAAAAGATTGATAAAGTTGATAGATTTAACCACAAAAATATAAATATTTCTCTATTTTTTAAAAAATGAATAAAGTAAAAATACAGACCAGAAATAACAACTTTATAAAAGATTTTAAAAATAGTCTATCCAAATAGCCAGGCGTTGTGATGGCAGCCTATAGTCCCAGATACTTGGGAGGCTGAGGCAAGAGAATCCCTTAGAGAATCGCCCAAGAGTTTGAGGTTTCTGTGAGCTTCTGTGAGCTGAGATGCCACGGCACTCTACTCAGGATGACATAGTGAGACTCTGTCTCCCCCCAAAAAAAGTCTATCCAAATACAATTAAACTTTCTTTTTATTGACTTATGATCTTCAAAAAAAAAAAAATTGAGATAGGATCACAATAGAAAATTAACAAAAGAAAAAAGACAAATGTTCCATAGATATATGAAAACATGTTGAATGTTAGTAGTTATCAATACACTGCAAACACAAAAGCAATGGCAAATCTTTTTCTTCCCATCAAATGGATGAAAATTAAATACAAATCAACAAACAAATTGATTCACAGTGGCACCATCATCTTGCACTACTGGTGAAATTATAAATTATCTGACCTTTCTAGGCTCAGTTTACCATCTGACATCTAAAGCTTTAAAAATATTCATCTTAATTGAAAAAATATATATATATTCATCTTTTCTAACCAATAAAATTTTTCTTCTAGACACATATCTTTCAATATGTGTATAGATACATATAAATGGGAAGAAAAATCAATAGGGCTATTCATCTGTGTTAGCTTGGGCTTCCATAACAAAACATCACAGATGAGGTGGCTTATGAAGAGCAGATTCTTACTTTCTCACAGTTCTGGAGAATGAGAGTCTAAGACCAACAGGGAAGCCAGCATGTTGATTTCCATTGAGGACTCTCTTTTTGGCTTGCAGACAGCTGCCTTCTCATTGTGTCTTCTCATGGTGGAGAGATTCTATCTATGTCTCTTTATAAAGCCACAGTCCTATTGAATTAGGGCCCCACCCTTATGATTTTATTTAACCTTAACTACCTTCTAAAACTACTATTTCCAGACATGGTAACAATGGGAGCTGAAGTCTCCAACATTTGAATTTACGGCAAACACAATTCAGTCCAAATCATCACCGCAACACCATTTATGGCTGTACAGACTTGGGTGTAAACGTAAAATAAATGTAAAATAGCTTGGGTTTCCTGGAAATAGACTTTGAAATAGAACTTGTCCATGCAGGTGATTACATGGAGATTGTTCTCAGGAACAACTGGGGAAAGGAAAGGTGAAAGGCAAAACAGAAGCAAAGCAAGACAGGAGTGTATTATGATGCAATTGCCAGGAAGACCTCAGCTAGGATCCCACAGGGAGAGCTCTCAGCTGTGCTGGCCCTTCAGAATTGAGCAAATTGAGACACACAGGAGAGCAGAGTAGGCCAGGACGTGGTGTGCCCTCACCTGACCAAGGAAAGTTCTCTGAGATTCAGTAAGAACTCTGAGCCAGCAGAGTGACCTATAGTTCTTTATCAGACTCAAAGTTTGTCTCCTTCTTTACCAACAACTCCTGCTGTTACCCCTGATAGCACCTCTACGGCAGCACATACAGTAAGTCCCAGTTTTAAAGATCCCTCCATTAAGTTAGATGAAGATCATTCCCCACAATCTATATTAATTACCATGGAAAAGACTTACAGCAAAGTGTTCAGTGATAAAAGTAGTTAGTCAATAACTATCTACTTATTGAGCCCACAGTATGCCAGACACTAGTCTGGGAATGAGAACCAAGCAGATCATAAGATGAGGGGGACAGATTGTACAAACGTTGCCTTTTCTGTCATTTAAAAATAAAAGGAAAGGCAGCGCCTGTGGCTCAAAGGAGTAGGGCACTGGCCCCATGTTCCGGAGGTGGTGGGTTCAAACCCAGCCCTGGCAAAAAAATAAAAATAAAAATAATAATAATAATAAAATAAAATAAAATAAAATAAATAAAAGGATATGCACACAGGAAAGCATACATACACATTATATAAAATTTGGAAAGAAAATGACCACGAAAGTGTCAGCTCTCACCCTGGTGGATGAGCTAATGGATGATTTTACTTTCTAAAATCTGTCTTTTCATGGATTACTTTTTAAATAAATAAAGGAGAATGAAACAATGATTTTTAAAAGGAGAAATATTTTTCTGCATCCCTCTTACCTATTTTTACATCAGAAGAAACGACAGTGTTAACACTCCAACTTTATCACACAATTACAGTACACTAGAAATGACAGAATTTTGCACCCCTGAGGCACATGCCTGCTGGAGATTGACCCTATTAACCAGTTTTAACTCATAAAAAAAGTCATCACACACAGATTGGTGTAACCAGAAGCAGATCCCTGGAAAAAAGCAAATCTCTCTTCCAAGCACAGAATTCAATTTGCAGAAATGACTCAAGTGTTTTCACTGGGCTCACAAATAGCCATGAGGTTACCCTGGGTACTGAGTCCTTTGATTTAGAGGCAGAGCTATGCCTGCTTTTCCCCTGAGAGGGGAAGTGCTAGCCTGGCAGGGATTACAGAAACAAAAGAATGTGGATTGTTAAAAGAAGAAAAATCAATGAAAAGAGCAATGGAGGAGAAGTTAGGAGGGCCAAGTAAAGAGAATGCCAGTAATGAAAGGCATCAATTCTAAAAGTATGCGGTAAGCACACCAGGCAGTGAATTAGTGGACCATCTCTCTAATTTTTGGGGCCCAAAAATCAGGCTCAACGGAGAATGGGTCAAAGGGTGGTCTTAATCTGCTCATCGGTAGTCAAATTACTACATTAAAGAGAGAATCAGGATGGAGAAAAGCAAAAGAAGCAACAGATATTCCCCAGAGCTCTGCCTATTGTCAACTTCACAGAATAATAAAATGAAATACCAAAATAGGATCAAGTATTGGGACTTACGCAGACACTGATGTACTGAACCAATAGACAGGAAGGGGTCACTGGTTCACAAGATACATCACACAGATGCTTCATTGTTGATAGAACCAAAGCTCACAAGGAAAATAACGTTCCATTCTCTTCTGTGTTTGCATAAAAGCCTGGTTATTTATGTCACGAAACATCTCTTCATTCTCTTTTTTAAAACCTGAAAATAGTCATTATTTTTATCTTTATGTTTCTTACATGAATTTCTGCTTAGCAGAATGAAATAATTTATTTCTCCATATACATAACAATTTATATAACAAGTTGTTATAGTAAAAAAGAAACTGAGTTTTTGACACAAAGGCACTTCGGTCTGGGAAGTTATCTGTGAAAGTTAAAAAAAAAAAAAGGAACAATACAAGAAATTGTTGCAAAACAAAGTTCATTTCCACCACATAATCATTTATCAAGTATTCATTTTGCACTAGGCATTGTGCTGTGTTCAGAGAACTCAAAGATGGGGAAGATATGTTCCCGATAGAAGCATGCGTACTAGACACATAAATAGATGTTTCGACATAAGGCTTAAGTGCTAAGACAGCGTTATCAGTGGAAATTGTTAAGCATTCAAGCAAGAGAATTAAAAAACCCACATATAACATGTTTCCAATCAAGCCAGGAACGAGGGGGCATATTGATATGTGGCAGAAGGAAGAACGGCTTCCAAAGATGTCCACCTTCCAATCCCCAGAACCTGTGACCAGGTAACACGGCAAAGGAGAAGGAAGGTTGCAGATGAATTAAAGATGCCCATCAGCTGACTTTAAAAGGAGAGACATGGTTCGGCACTATCCAGTTGAGCTCAATGAAAAACATTTTTCAAATCCTTAAAGATGAAAGAGGAAGACAGAAGGATGGGAGAGCTTGTTAAAGGGACAGGGTGACGGAAGAAAGGCAGAAAGACACCATGTTGTGGCCTCGGAGTTGGAAAAAGGGACCCAAACTCCAGGAATGCCACGGCCTCCAGAAGCTGGGAAGGGCTCAGAGATGATCACCCGCGACCCACCCACCCCAGGGATGAAGGCCACCTACACCCGGGCTTCAGCCCAGTGAGCCCCGCCTCAGACTCCAACAGAACTGTTGGATAATGAACACCTGTTAAGACACAAAAAGTGTGATACTTTATTACAGCTGCAGGAAACTAACACAATACCCAAGAGTGATGACACAAACGGGATTCTATTCAGAATCCCTAAAAAGTAAGATTTCTGAATTTAAAATGTCTGCAGTCATGATCTATCCTAATACATTATCTTTCACATTGTATAGTGACCCTCTGGGGAGGCAGGGAGGGCTCCAGAAAGGGAAGGAGAAACACCAGTTGCCCTGAGTTCCGGCTCCGAGATGGGTCCCTTCCCCTGTGTTATTACCTCACTGGATCCTCACAAATGCCTTGTAAGGACAATGCTATTAGTCCACCTTTACAGATAGGGAAACTGAGACTCTGAGAATTAGAGGTAAAATGCTGGCACACATCTGTCAGCCCACAAAGCCCATGATCAAACATGACACCGCAACCCTGCAATTAAAATTCCAGGCTGCAGCACCCTGGGCTCGGGAAGACCACTATCCTCCCAAAGTCCTGCTCCCTCTCTTGCTAGCTCCAACCAGAGAAAGACCATTTTCTATTTTAATACCATATCAAATCAATTCTGAGATCCACCTCTAAAAAAAAAAAACTAACGCATCTGAAATTACAGTGTATCTCATGCTCACAAAGCCCCATGAATATAATTGGCAGTGTTTTTTTTCTTTCTTACTGGTACATAAAACAGTGGTGCATCTTACAATGGAGGCTTCCTAAAGTCAGTGAGGGAGGACAGAATGCTTCCCCAGGCTAAGGGCTGGACTATTTTTAACATCAGGAAGCGTGGCTTATATTTAACTTAAATCTCTCACGCCACAGCTGAAGTTCTGTACTGCTGAGAAAAGAGATTGGTCACACCACTTTTTAAAATATTAACCCACTCACCAAAATGTGTTAGGTTGTTTTTTCTTTTCCCTGACTCTGTGCTAAACAATGGGCTAGCCTCTTTGGAATGACACACGAGAACTGGGAGATGGGGTCTCTGCCCTCAAACACCCACACAAGAGGTAAAACTAACATGAGAAGTCATTTAAGTCATTCACTGTAGCAGCAACTACATAAGGAAATACTACCAATTAGAACTACATGGAGTTATTGTCATTTTGTTTTGTTTCTTGTCTTTAATACAGGCTCGTCATCAAACTTGGTTCATCAAGCTCATTAAAAGCTTATGTAAAACTATTTTCACCTGAAGGTTTTGCCTGGGGCATCAAGTAACTTAGTACAGGGAGTTGAATTGTGTTCCCAAAAAAGATATGGGCAAGTCCTAGGCTTGTAAATGTGAGCTGACTCAGAAACAGGGTCTTAGCACATATTGTCAAGTTAGGATGGGTCACCCTGGGTTAGGGTGGGCCTATGACTGCTGCTGTAGAAGAGAAAGAAAGAGAGCTTTGGCTACAAGGACACAAAGGAGGCACAAAGAAGAAGCTGAGGTTAGAGTGATGCAGCCACAAGCCAAGAACACCAAGAGCTTCCAGGATGCACCAGAAACAATAAAGGGGCAAAGAGAGATTCCTTTGGAGCCTTTGGAGAGAGCACGCCCCTGGCAAAATTTCAGAAGTTGGGCTCCATAATGGTGAAACAATAAATTTCTGTCATATTAAGCCACCAAGTTTAGGTGGTTTACCTTGTGATGGTCTTCGGTCTGAGACTGATCCATAGAGATGATCACGTTGAGATTGATTAAAATTAAATATTATTATTGAAATAACTTTTTTAATCTTAAAACTAGGTTTTAAAAGCTAAAGTACATGTTTCAACTCTATAGAACTATGAAAATAAATCAGAAAAAAACCTAATAATCACCAAAAAATTAGAAATTCATGTAGATGGGAATTAATCCAAAGTAGAAAAAGAATTCTGTGAAAAAAAGAAATAATCTAGAAAGAGTTCCTCCCCTCCTATAATTGTGCATATTATGTCAGCAAAGTAGCAAATATAGCAAACTACATTCAAAATAACTCTATAGACTTATTAAACAGTAGAGATTTGCCAACAGATTTATTGTGTATATGCAACTTTAATCTGGAATATGGAAATGGAAGAGTATGTATCTAATATTTTTAAAAAATAATTTGAAAGTAGCACTGTGGGTTAAAGACACAGCAATATTCTAATGTGCAGGTGCGAAAATAGAGCAGAATATTGCACTTGGGCCAAAAAGAGAAAGACAAGTAATACTGTAACAGCGTATGAACAGACTCACCTTGTGATTATGGATATGTAACGATGTTTTTCCTATAAATAACAAAAATGGTTCAAGTGCCAAGATATAATCCATGTAAAAAACGAATTTAACTGTTAGACTCATTTTTTTTTTCTAAAAGCAAAACCTTTGATAAATTCTCAACATATCTTAAGACACACCTTCAAGATAATTAACCAATTAAATGTTTGAAAACACAGTAAGGACATCACCATTGATCTGGAATTAATTATGGTTGACTCAGACCAGTTGGGACTGCAAATGTGGTAGGATCCTGAGTGGAATTTGAAAATGTCGTATCTAGCTTAAATAACATAGAGTTAATTATTTATTTCTCTCTCTGTAGAGCGTATCAACCTGGGCATTCATAGAGTCGCAGGAGTAATAAAAGTTAGCTGTTCCCTCAACACTATCCTAATGTCCTTGACATGACAGGTTCTTTCTTCTTTCAAAATGTTCAGTGAGTTGTTGCATTTATACACTAAACATCGATGACCTCAGTTTCATATTTGATGGTTAACTTTGTTGATAAATATTTACTGATAATGTCATGTTTCCCAAACTCTAGAATGAGATGGACAACATTTGACCCTGGAGACCTTAGTTGATGCATAGAATCATCACTAAAGTCAAATTAGCCCATCTCACATCATTGCTCCTTGGGCCATGAAAATATAAACCGGTAGAATTCAGAGGATGTCTAGCCTGGGAAGGCTTTGTTAACATGGTGCACCTTACAGCTGCCTGGACAAGGTCACACAGAGAGTTAGGGTCAAGCAGATGGAGAATGGCCCAGAGTTCTCTGGTCAAGCCCATCCTGTCCAGCATTGCAGTTCATGACTTAGATAAAGAGTCAGAGGATGATTTTGTCAAATTCGCAAAGGAAGTGAAAATGAGATGCACAGAAAAAAGCACCAGAACCAGTAATACCTGCAAAGAATAAACTGAGGGGGAACAGCTAGCAAATAAAATGCATGATTATCAATATTTAGCAGTGCTCATACTGATGACAGTAGTGAATTAATAATAAAAATAGGGATAAAAGTAAAGCAAAAATTTAAGGTAAAAATACTCAATTATACAAAGGACTTGAAGAAAATAGGAAGTTTATGTTTTTTTAATATAGACTTAAAATTAATGATATATTTAATAGGTACCGTCTCTAGGATTTTCTTCGTAAGAGTTTTAGGATATATTCATAGAAGTACAGTATATGTATTAACGCTGGTATACTCTGATTGCATTGCTTAGAACATAATGTTTTCTGTGGTAATCACCTGTTAAGGAAGAACGTTACCAAACTGTAGCACTCCCAAAAGCGTGTAAGTAGACTTGCAAAATAGAGAGATGTACAGTCAGGAGGGACACTGAAGATCATAGTCCCAACATGAACAAATTGAGACTCCTGAGATCACATAAGATGCGCTAATCCCACCTCTACACACAAGCTCATCCCGAACCCACTACACTGACTGGATCACATAAGGAGCACTTGCAGGAGTTAAGTTCCTTTAAACCAGAAAAAGGAACATTTAACGTTGAGATGCTGATAACAGAAAAGCTGCTAAATGAGTGGAGAAGGAAGCCTCAAGGTCAAGAGTGGAAGTGACAGCAGGGAGGTGACTAATACCTTCAACTAGTAAGGATTGTTGGCAACAAGAACGATTAATCTTCCAATAAGGGGAGCCAACATCACCAAAAATGTTCAGAGAACAAATGATCACTACAGAAAATGCTGCAAAAGACCTCATAATACTAAGTAGAAAATGGATGCAATCAAATTGTCAAATTTTGATTTGCACAAAACTTCGGCCACTGGCCTGACTTATGTCACCCGCTTTTTATTTTGCATGGTAAATAAACTCATAAAAAGAATCACCATGTACAATGATCACCATTTCATTAAATATAGGCTATTTCACCACCAAAACTAAACCTAAGAATAAGGGACTGTCCTCTAAATTCAAACAATGTGGTTTTATTTTTCTCATTCCACCATGAATTGGAGAAAGTTTGCTCTTGGTGGCAGATGGTCTTCTGCGACATGAACGCTTCTCTCATAAGTGGCAAAATCTGTGTTCTTCGCTTTGATCTCAAGTGCACTTTTATGACTAGACTACCTTCACCACTAAAGTATGGCTGAATGGAGGCTCTATGACTTCCAAGGCTAGGTCATTAAAAAAACAAACAAAAAAAAAACCCACGCTCTTTCACTTTGCTCCTTTAATGCCCTATCTACTGGAACCCAGCTGCCATGCTATGAGAACTCTCAGACCACATGGACAGGTCATGTCTGGGTTTTCCAGCTAATGTCCAGCTGAGGTCCCCAGTCAGCAGTCAGACACGTGAGTGATACCTTCAAAGTGACGTCAGCCCCAGCCTCTTTCTAATCGCAATTGCTTGAGGGATCCTACAGGAAACCCACGTAGGTGAGTTCAGTCACCCCCCAGAATTGTGAGAGATAATAGCTATATCAGTCAGGATTCTGAAAAGATCCAGAAAGAGAAGAATATAGATTTATTGCAAAAATCAGCTTTGTGGTTATGGGAGCGGGCTCACCGTAATTTCTTTTTCCTCGGGGAAGCCTCCATGCTGCCTAGAGACCTTTCAACTGATCGAATCAGACTCACCCAAACTATCAGCAACAATCTTCTTACAGATGCTAACTACTCTCATGAAATCCTTCCACAACAGTAACCTAAATTGGTACTGGATTGAATTACTCTACATTGTCATCTTGTTCATATAAAGTGTCATATAAAGTTCACACGATAATGAAATGATTTTTGTTTTTTCAAGTCATTTACTTTGGGTGTGGTTTGTTCTGCAGAAAGAGGGAACGGGAAAAAATCAGTGTCAATTTAGTGGACACTGGACTTGATGATCTTCCCAGACAAAGCACCACGATTCACTCATGGATGTCTCAGCACAGGTCTAAAACAGTGGTTTTTGTGCTCATAAATCTCTCAAATATTAAACTGCATGAATCGGCCATACTGATTAATTCATACAGTGATAAGTCCACTTAGGGTTCTGCATCAGAGGATTCAACCAGCCACAGATAAAAATATTTGGGAAAGATCTAGCCCACTCATTCTCACCTAACATTCTTGGAGAGTTGAGCTAAACTTTCATCCCGTTCGCCATCCAAAATCCCAAAACTACAGATGTTGGCGTGGATGTGGAGAAAAGGGAACACTTCTGCACTGCTGGTGGGAATGCAAGCTAATACATTCCTTTTGGAAAGAAGTTTGGAGAGCACTCAGGAATCTAAAAATTGACCTGATGTTGGATCCTGCAATTCCTCTATGGGGAGTATATCCAAAAGACCAAAAATCACTTTGCAAAAAAGATATTTGCACCAGATTATTCATTGTAGCTCAACTCGTAATAGCTAACTCATGGAAGAAGCCCGAGTGCCCACTGACTCATGAATGGATTAATAAATCATGGTCTATGTATCCCATGGAATACCATGAAGCCTTTAAAAAGGTGGAGAATTTACCTCTTTTATGTTTACATAGAGAGATCTAGAACATATTCTCCTGAGTAAAGTATCTCAAGAATGGAGGGAAAAGTATCCAATGTACTCAGTACTTCTATGAAACCTACTTATATTTACTCACACTTTCTTATGAAAGCTAGAACACAACTATAGCCCAGGATGATGGAGAGAAATGGAGTGGGAAGGGAGGGGAGGGGGGAGGTTTGATAGAGGGCGGGTAAAAGGCGGGACCTATGGAGCAGATGACAAGGGTACAAGTCAAATCTGTCAAGTATAGAACATAAATGTCTTAGCATAATAATAAAGTAAATGAGGTGAAAGCTATGTTGATTGGTTTGATGTAAGCACGTCAGATTGTAAAACAAAATAAAAAGTCAACATATTGTACCCCACATATGCATAAATGTATTCATGATCAATGTGTATTTGACTTAATAAAAAAAAATAAAATATTTGGAAAAAATATGGATGGTTGTGTCTGTATTGAACATGTACAGACATTTTCTTTTCTCGTCCTTATTCCCTAAACAATACTCTGCCTCAACTATTTATCCAGCATTTACATTGTGTTAGGTATTGTAAGTTCCTGAGCATGTCAGGGTTTTGAATATAGGAAAAGTGCTTTTCTGTGCCGTGGACTTCCCACATCGGCCTCAGGAAGGTGGTACTCAGAGATTTTCATCCTGCAGAGAGTAATCTGAGGTGTGGACAAGCAGGTCACTCAAAGCGAGGACAGAACTCAGTCGGACGCCAGAGTCACCACCACCATGCCTGCTGCATTTTGAATGCCAGACACAGGCTCAAGGTAACTAAACCAGGAGAGAGGCTGAGAGAGAAACTCTTCTACATCTGCCGAAGAGCAAATTCCATTTTAAAATATTCACCGTGTGTGACAGCCAGGTTGGACACCCCTATGGGGACACAGAGGATGTGAAACACATTCCTGGCCTTCTACAGCAAGGTTTAATTTCATGAGTGGCCATAGACAGATGGCATAAGTAATTTTATTATCTAATAGTTTCAAAGCTAATATCGTCCGAGACTCATAATGTAAATATACATCCTCATTTCTACAGAGAAAGATGCTTGGGCTCAAAGACATTAAATGACCTGCTGCTTTGCACACAGGTGGCCAGTGTTGACAATGCCCAGGATGAGCAGTCCAGGCAGCTGTCACCTTCCCAAGGTGGCAGGAGCATTGCCAAGGCCTGGGCTTCGCTATCTCCCCAGCACCAGCAAGGCCAGGAGGCTGACACCGGGCGGAGTTGGGAGTGGGGATGAATAGCAGGCGTGGGCATAAATAAATAAACCTCAAGCTTGAAGTCTCTCCTTTATGGAAGCTCAAAAACCAATTCTTCCCTCCCTTACTTCCCTGGGGCAGCCCTGATGCCGGCCACCTGCCTGGGCCTGCACTTCTGTTCCCCTCATGGTCACCCCTTCCCTTTAGGCCCCACTTCCTGGCAGGAACCTGTTTTCTTTGCTTATGTCTGCTTTTTTGTAAAACACTCTTAAACTCAGGCAAACTTTTATATTTTGTCTTCTTCCTCATTTGTAAATAGTAGAACCTAGACAAGAGCTCAAAATTGCCGTTTCAGATTGTGTATTTTTTCTACTTCAGCACAAAGTTTCATGATATGGGGATTGACCAGGCCCTCTGCGAGGAGGCAGACAAATGACATCTGGTGACTCACACACTGTGCTGTCTGCAGTGCGAAGCAGACAAGTAGGTTTGCAGTCACAGCAGCCTGTGTTCAGTGATGTGCTGGGAGAAGCACAGAACACTCCCACAGCACCCAGGGTACTGCCAACCAACCCTGAGAATGAGGAAGAGCTGACCCAGAAAAGGGAAAGGGCTCATTTGGTTTTGGGGAAATACCTTCCAAGCAAAGGGAACATTATTGGTAAAGGGACAGAGGAGAGAGAACCCAGCATGCTCAGCTGTGAATGTTCTGTCTGCCTGGGGGTCAAGGCACTTAACAGAAGGGAAGTTTGGAGTTTTTGGTAAGGACAGTGGGAGCCATTAAGGGAGCTCAGAGCAATTTAAAAATAAAATCAAAGATTCTATTGGACAAAAGGAGATGGGCGTGTAAAAATGACCACGACACAGTCTCTGCAAGGAGCTTATCAGGCTGGGAGAGACATACATTAAAAACCAAATCATTATGGAACAAGTTGTTTAGTTCTAAATACAATGCACAGAAAGAGCTGGGGACACGGAGGAAGAAGCCATCAGTGCTGTCTGCAGAGAAGAAAGGACGGCTTTATGTAGGTGACAGTTAAGCAAGATGACAGATGAGTGGGCAGGGACCAGTCCTAGCAGGAGGGGTACACCCTTGGGACAGACCCAGAAAGGCACCTCAATTCATTACCCAGCACTAAATCAATCAAACCTTGGCCATTCTCTTTAAATTTCAGGAATTTCTATTGCAACTCCTTTGCCTTAAGATTGATCTCCCCCCGTTAGAGATAGTAGTTGTTAAACTGTAACTGGCATATCTCTTCTCAAGGATTTTGAATGTTTGTTTACAGAGAATGCTCCATCTGGTGCAGTCCAGAAGCAAAACGAGCTTTTCAGCAGTATTTTCACTGTAAGGAGGCTGTGCTCATTTCTAGAAGCTCCATTCTCAGAAGATTTGCATCCTGCCCACAAAATCAGAGGCGAGTGAATGGGAGTGGCGCAGGCTGTACCCCGCTGGGCACCTCTGTCCCCCTCACACACACCATCCTGCTTGTCCACACAACTGCCTCAAAGATCAGCTCTTCAAGACCAAATCACTGGAGTTTTAAAGAATCCACTTTTTCTTGAGTAGCATTAAACTTTGCAAATGACTCTGTTGATAAGGAATACTACACATATAATACCTGCACATTTTACTTAAAGCCCAACAAGTACATTGCTTTAGAACAGAAAATTGAAGGATACAAGCATTTCAATTACTGGGTAATGCAGTCTAGTATAAGTACACCCAGCGTGAGGTGTTGTGAACTGAATATCGCCCCTTAAAATTAATATGCTGAGCTTTTTTTCATGTGTTTGTAGATTTTGCGCCTGTCTTCTTGAGAGAAGTTTCTCTTTAAGTCCCTTGCCCACCCTGAAATGGGGTCACGTGTTCTTTCCTTGCTAATAAATTTGAGTTCTCTGTGGATTCTGGTTATTAGACCCTTATCGGAGGT
>CAUYPK010052531.1:0-32437 GCA_963574355.1 Loris lydekkerianus | reverse complement strand
ATGCTGTCCAGGTGGTGGCTTACCAGGGTTGGGCTGGCAAGGTGTCTGTTGTACAGGTGGATGGTGTCCAGTTTTTGGCTTTCCAGGTGTGAGCTATCTAGGGGCAGGGCTGTCAGGTGCGGGCTGTCTAGGTGCAGGCTGTCCAGGGGCAGGCTTTCCAGGGGCTGGCTGTCCAGGTGCAGGCTGTCCAGATGCAGGCTGTCCAGGTGTGAGCTGTCCAGGGGCAGGCTGCCCAGGTGTGGGCTGTCCAGGTGTGGGCTGTCCAGGGGCAGACTGTCCAGGTGCGGGCTGTCCAGGGACAGGCTGTCCAGATTCTGGCTGTCCAGGTGTGAGCCATCCAGGGGCAGACTGTCCAGATGTGAGCTGTCCAGGGGCAGGGTGTCCAGGTGTTAGCTGTCCAGGTGTTAGCTGTTCAGGTGCGGGCTGTCCAGGTGCAGGCTCCAGGTATACGTTGTCCAGCTTCTTCCCTCATGCTTCCCTCCCCTGCTTAGAGGCAAGGGTGCCTCTTAGATGTCACTACCTGAAGAGCTGAGTAGTTCCCTGGTCCCCTGTTGTTGTCTGGCTGAGAACCTCCCAGGTCAGAGGGTGGGCAGTGGGCAGTGGGCATGAAGAGAGGAAGACAAGGGGTCTGGGGAACCTGGAGGCTGTTGGTGGAGGCCTCAGAGCCCTGGCAAACTGACATCCCGTTCCCCTGTGAGATGGTGGTGGGCAGGGCTCAGAATGCAGGCCTGCTTTCTTACCTGCTTCTCTTCCACTGCCTCTCTGATCATTTATTCCTTTAGATATTTACTCAACAGATATTAAGCATCTACTGTATGTCAAGCAGGGAGAAGGGACCCAGGACTAATACCCAGAAGCATACAATAGGGCCCCTGTCCACTTACTCTAGGGAAGAGTTTAGGAGGCAATGATAAGAGTGCATTCAAGCAGATTGCTCTGAATCTTGGCCAAGCTGCTGTGTGACCTTGGGCCAGTGGCTTAGCCTCTCTGGGCCTCAGTGCCCCACTGTGTAGTATGTGTTAGATCTGCGTTAGCCTGTGGTGCTCTTGTTGAGCACCAAGTGGGACGGCTTAGCATATAGTAGGCATGTGGCAGTTTGTTTGTATAGCTTGCCCTGCTGACACAATTCTCACGACACAAAGGACATGTTCCTTTGGACATGTAGGAATCTGGGCACTGTCACTTTTATGTGTTAGGAAACCCAACCAAAACTCACAGGGGCAATGGAAAGGTACTGACTGGGCAACTGAGTGGTCCCAGGGCTTCACGCCTCAGTGATGCTTCTGGGCACCAACGTCCATCTTCTTAGCTTGGGTCTCCCTGATAGGCCTGCCCTCCAGCAGTCTCTGCTCTGATCGCAGCAGCAGGACCCTCCTGCCCCAGGCTTGCATCCCCTCTTTCTGCCTGATGTCCTGGGCCTGACTTTCCTTAGACTCCCATGGGCTCCATGCCCATCCCTGAACCAGCCCTGGGCCAGGGGAATGGCATATGTGAATGGCCAGCCTTGGGTCACAGGCTCATCCCTAAAGCCAGGAGTCGGAGGTCATCCTCACCTGGAACCACATTAAGGAGAATGAGGAGAGAGAAGAGGAGGACAGATGCCAGGAGACAGAGCACAGGGACTTCTGTGAAACCTACTGGGCTGGTGGCTCCTCCAGAGGTCTCTTGGCCTCCACCCAGTGGCCTTCTTTCACCCAGTCTCCCATGTCTTGGAATTAAAACCACAGACATGAGAATACTAACTGCACGTGTGTACTCAGCCCTTCCCGGGTGCCAAGCACATTGCTGCTCTGTTAACCCACCTTCCCCCTCCCAACCGCAGAATGCACTGGTACTGTTTTCATCCCATTTCCAGATGAGGAAGCTGGGGGACAGAGGTGCAGCCTGAGGTCAGGGCTGGGAAGCAAGAGAGTTGGGGTCTGAACCCAGCTTGTCTTGCTCCACCGTGCTCTCCCTGCGAGCCATCCCCAGGGTGTCAGTGCCAGCTAGGAGCCTGGGGCCTCTTGAGAGCAGGCCTATCGCTCAGGTCACCAGCGGTTGAGGGTCTCCCAGTTTGTGAGCCTCACTGCCTAGAGCCCACTTCTTGTCTCCTTGTCCCTACCCGACCTGACACTTCCTCCTTCCAGTGTTTGGCTTGAGATACTTTGTTCTTGAGAAACCAAGGGCTCCTGCAAGTGTGGGGGCGAGCGTGCTGCCTTGCCATCCTCGTGGCACATTCCCTGACCAGCACACCACTCCCTCCTTCGCTCGCCAGGTGTTTGTGGTGGCGCTGGTGGGCATCGCCCGGGCTGTGGTGTCCATGACAGTGAGCACCTCGGATGCTGCGACAGTTGCTGACAAGGTGTGGCTGGGCTGGCAGATAAAGGTGGCTGGGCCTGGGGGTGCAGGGTGGGGTGCTGGTCCCTGGCTGAAGCTCTGCCCACTCTGTGTCCAGATCCTCTGGGAGATTACCCGCTTCTTCCTGCTGGCCATCGAACTGAGTGTGGTCATCCTAGGCCTTGCCTTTGGTGCGTGTGCTGCGGGGGCTCTTGGACCGGGGATGATATTCCCTACTGCCCTTCTCTGGCTGGGGGCTGGCCCTGACCTGGTAATTGGTGGGGTTCTTGCTGACTGGCCACCATGTGTCTTCCAGGTCACTTAGAGAGCAAGTCCAGCATCAAGCGGGTGCTGGCCATCACCACAGTGCTGTCTCTGGCCTACTCTGTTACGCAGGTAAGAGGGTGCGCAGGGAGGCCAGGAGGTGGGTGGTGTGACCACTGCCTCTAGTCCTGGGTGAAGGGTGGGCGGGGCGACCACTGTCTCTAGTCCTGGGTGCAGGGTAGGTGGAGCTACCACTGCCTCCAGTGGGTGGGGCGACCACTGCCTCCAGTCCTGGGCCAAGGGTAGGTGGAGCGACCACTGCCTCCAGTCCTGGGCCAAGGATGGGTGGGGCGACCACTGCCTCTAGTCCTGGGCCAAGGGTAGGTGGGGTGAACACTGCTTCCAGTCCTGGGCTAAGGGTGAGTGGGGCAACCACTGCCTCCAGTCCTGGGCCAAGGGTAAGTGGGGCGACCACTGCCTCTGG
The DNA here is from genome assembly GCA_963574355.1 of Loris lydekkerianus. Classification (NCBI taxonomy): domain Eukaryota; kingdom Metazoa; phylum Chordata; class Mammalia; order Primates; family Lorisidae; genus Loris; species Loris lydekkerianus. The sequence continues at coordinate 29,373 of CAUYPK010052531.1, read as the reverse complement.
TCCTGGGCCAAGGGTCGGTGGGGCGACCACTGCCTCCAGTCCTGGGCCAAGGGTGGGTGGGGCGACCACTGCCTCCAGTCCTGGGTGATGTTCCAAGTCACTATCAGGTTCAGGATGCTCAAGCTTCAATGCTGTCTGAGAAGTCACTGAGGTGCTTGTGACTTGGGTGTGTTCTGGGGCCTCCCCTGGAGATTTGGGGGTGGGGAGAGAGAACAGGAGGCTCAGACCTGCTATTTTAATGAACAGCTCAGGTAGGGAGAATGCAGGTCTGCAGACCATCCTGAGGAACGTGGGGGCAGAGGCTACACCTTACCTATATCTGATCCCCACCCATGGGACTCAGCCTACTACCCGACCTGTGCTGGAGTTGGGTGGGCAGGACGTGGTCAGGGAGCAAGCTGGGGCAGGCACTGAGGGCTAGGGGCTTGGGTTGGTGGAGAGCTTGAGGGCTTTGCTGATAAGGTGGGCCTGGGCCTGCTGGCTGAGCAGACTGGGGTGGGGGAGACCATGACTGGGGGTGCTGGCCCCCAGCTGACTGGGGCATCCCCCAGGAGGGGTCCTTCCAGTTGGCAGGAACCTGTGCCAGGCTCTCCCTTCTTGGTCCTGCAGGGGACCCTGGAGATCCTATACCCTGATGCCCACCTCTCTGCAGAGGACTTTAACATCTACGGGCATGGGGGCCGCCAGTTCTGGCTGGTCAGCTCCTGCTTCTTCTTCCTGGTGAGAGGTCTGGTAGGGCATCCTGAGTGGCTGGGTCTGGCGGGGGATCGGATGCGTAAGTTCTGGATCAGGGTCTTGGGCAGGCCCCCAGCCCCCACTGCGTCCTTCTCAGCCCCCTGTCTCTGCAGGTCTACTCCCTGGTGGTCGTCCTGCCCAAGACCCCGCTGAAGGAGCGCATCTCCCTGCCCTGTGAGCGGGGACTCTGGGTGGGAGGGGGTCCAGGTGACACCCTGGGCTGGGGGGTGGTGGGTGGCAAGGTGGGCGCCCGGCGGGGACAGCCCCTCACCCCTGACTGCCCCCAGCGCGGAGGAGCTTCTATGTGTACGCGGGGATCCTGGCGCTGCTCAACCTGCTGCAGGGGCTGGGCAGCGCGCTGCTGTGCTTCGACATCATAGAGGGGCTCTGGTACGCGGGGCGAGGGGCAGGGCGGCCGGCCGGGCAGGGGGCAGCGGCTCCGGCTCCGGGTGGGGGAGGGGACGGAGGAGGGTGCGGGGCAGGACGCCGAGGCCCGCGCTGACCCGCCTTCTCCGCGCCAGCTGTGTGGATGCCACCACCTTCCTGTACTTCAGCTTCTTCGCGCCGCTCATCTACGTGGCCTTCCTGCGGGGCTTCTTTGGGTGAGTGTGGCCCCTGGTCCCCCCAGCCCCGCGCCGCCCAGCTCCGAGGGCCACTGGCGCCCCCGTGTGGCCGCCGGCGCCGCCGCGCCTCTGTTTCCCGCTCGCCGCTGCCTGAGCGTCCACTCCTGGGTGTGGGCTAGGGCCGGTGAGGACAGGGCAGGCCGAGGGAGTGTTTTGCCCACACTTACACGTGTACATGCACACAGTATGTTCAGTGCACACAGACATATATATTTCCCCACAGAAATGAGGGAGGCCACACACACTGCTCTGCATTGCTGCTTTGTATTTAATAATACCTTAGTTTACTCAGCAAGCATTTTATTGAGCACACACTGTATACCAGACCCTGCTGTAGCCGCCAGACACGGCACAGAGCAAAGTGAGCACAAGTCCCTGCCCTCAGGGAGCATGTACTCCAGCCAGGAGCACTAGGGAGGGGCAGTTTGGGGAGGGAAGTCCAGGACTACCTGAGTGTGGGTGTGCAGCTGTGTACCGGCAGTGTCTAGGGGACTGGTGCGGGGACGTCCATGGGATTGGGATCCTCCTTTAGGCTGCTGGTGTGGCAGGAGTGAGGATGTTTGTCTCCCTCCCTTTTCCCACCTGCCAGAGCTATGGTGGGGAGGGTGATAGGCCTTCTGCTGGAGTACACTTGGGAAAGGGCTTAGAGGTGAAGCTGTGAGAAGGGCCAGGGGGCCCCCAGCCCAAGCTCAGGTTTGCACACAGAGCCTGGGATCTTGTAAACTGGGCACATTGACTCCCCTTTGGACAGGATGGCGGGACCAGGTGAGGGTGCAGTGGGCAGTCACATTTGCTGAGGAGTTACTGGACCAGGGCAGAGGCCGCAGCCGGTGTTTCCTGAGCACTTTGGCTAAAGTACCAGCCAAGGCTCATGACGTACCTCTGTTCACCTAGCCCTAGGGGCTCACACACACCCATTTCATAGTGGGAAAAGCAGGCTCACACGGCCAGGAGGAGAGCCAGGTTCAGTGCAGTTTTGTTGGACTGCAGGGTCGTCCAGTGATGGGGCCTCTGACATGGGTGTGAGGCAGCTGTTAGTGTCTCTGTATTTGGTGGTCTCATTGCCTGGGAGGGAGGGCTTTGCCTGAGTTACACAGCAAGGCTCCCCTCCCTGCCCTCCTACTGTTAGGTCAGAGCCCAAGATCCTCTTTTCCTACAAATGCCAAGTGGACGAGACCGAGGAGCCAGATGTGCACTTGCCCCAGCCCTACGCCGTGGCCCGGCGGGAGGGCCTGGAAGCCCCGGGGGCCACCGGGCCCTCAGCCGCCTGTTACTCCAGCACACAGTTTGACTCGGCTGGTGGGGTAGCCTACCTGGATGATATCGCCTCCATGCCCTGCCACACTGGCAGTATCAACAGCACGGACAGTGAGCGCTGGAAGGTCATCAATGCCTGAGAGTGGCTGCCTGGCTCGGATGGCCTGACAGGGTCTGCAGAGGACGGTCCAGAGAAGAGGCCAGCAGGCCCAGAGTCCCTGGGGGAGGAGGGTGAGGTTGTAGGACCTTCTGTGGGTGGCAATCCTGTACTGGCCCTCTCTGTACCCCAAGTATGGAGACTTTCTTCCTCACTTGGGACCCCAGCTCCCCTTGGCCACCTCTGCTCTTGCTGGGCACCCTCCTGCCCCTTCCATCTGCCCTCACCCTGTTCAGACACACAGCCCTGACTGACCTCCCAGGGCTGGGATGTGGGCATCTCCTCTCTCCACCGCCCTGGTCGCAGAGCTGGCCGGGTCCTCCTCACCCCTCTGCCCCATCCCTGTGGCACTTTGGCCTTTTCAAAGCCCACCATGGTTAAAGTGTGTATATTTTCTTGATCTATTTTTTAATAAAAGGGAAAAGGAGCAGAGGTATTGATGTGGAGATTTCGCAGGAACACTGGGTGGTTACTTTCAGGAGCTTGGGAGCTGGGGGGTGGGGCAGGGGCTCAGGGGTCCTCTGTTCACTCATCTGAGGAGCAGCCTCCGTTCCCTGCTGAGCTGGCTGCTGGGGAGGTGGAGAGAAATGGATCCTAGCTGTCTCCTCACGGAGCCCATTCAGTGGGGAAGGCAAATATGGAAAAAGAGCTCTGCCTTTTTTTTTTTTTGAGACAGAATGTCACTTTGTCACCCTGGGTAGACTGCAGTGGTGTCATCATAGCTCTCAGCAACCTCAGACACTTGGGCTTAAGTAATTCTCTTGTCTCAGTCTCCTGAGTAGCTAGGACTCCAGGTGCCTGCCATGACACCCAGATAGTTTTTTTCTGTTTTTAGTAGAGATGGGGTCTTGCTCTTGCTCGGCTGATCTCAAACTCCTGAGCTCAAGCCGTCCACCCACCTCAGACTCTCAGAGTGCTGGAAGTACAGGTGTGAGCCACTGTGCTCAACTGAGTACAGCCATTTCTTTTTTTTTTTTTTTTTTTGAGACAGAGTCTCACTGTGTCACCCCCGGTAGAGAGCTGTGGCATCACAGCTCACAGCAACCTCAAACTCTTGGGCTTAAGCAATTCTCTTGCCTCACCCTCCCAAGTAGCTGGGACTACAGGTGCCTGCCATAATGCCTGGCTATTTTTTTTTTTTTTTAATTGCAGTTGTCATTTTTTAGCAGGACTGGGTGGGGCTCGAACCTGCCAGCCTTGGTGTATGTGGCTGACACCGTAACCACTGAGCTACAAGCACCAAGCCAGTACTGCCATTTCTGTGAGCCAAAGTCTCTCCCTGTGGTGCTAGAGAGCTGGGCTGTGGAATGAGCCCCACAGGCCCTTGTCCAGCTTATGCACTGTCACCTTGGGCCACTTCCCCTTCTTCATCTTCAGTCTTACTGCCTGTGAAGTAGGGGTGAGGAGGCCTATCTTGTAGAGGCTTTTGTAAGGATTAGAAAATAGGAGCATAGGGGCTAGTATATAGAAATGCATAGTAAGTCCATTATCAGCTTTAGCCTCCAGAGTAGTGCTTGGCACCTAGTAGGCCCTTAGCAGATAGGGTGCTGGGCAATGATGTGGGCGTGGAGAACTGAGAATGGGAGTGAGTCCAGACAGAGTGTGAGTTAAGGGGAGAGAGGCCCAGGTGCCTGTGCTACTGCCCTGGTACCCAAGTTCTGCTTTGAGCCATTGGTAGCAGGGGACTTGCTGCCAGCCAGATGGTTCCTGCTATCACAGAGGTGGGTCCTACCAAAGGCACAGCACAGAGCCCAGGGGAGATCTCAGCCTGGACTGAGCACCAGGCTGGTGCCCATCTCAGCAGCTGCCTTTGTCAGGAGGAAGCCAAGGGCAACAGCCCCAACATGGTCACACCTGTTAGGCTGTGGGGTCCAGGGCACCGTCGGCAGGCAGGGGAGCAGGTGCAGCCCAGGAGCTGGCCTCCTGGATGCCAGGGCTCCCTGGGGCTGCCTCCATGTGGTACATGTTGTTGGGCCTCACAGCTTGTGTAGAAGCTGGGCAGGCAGGGAGGGCAAGTCCACGGGGAGTTCAGAGTGGGTAAGTGCAGAGCACCAGATGGGGAAGATTTAGACATCAAATCCCAGGCTGCGTTCTGTGTTGGAGGCCTTTGACGTGTGTGTCTGAGCTGTCCTAGGTCAGCCTGGGCTTGCTGGGCATGGTTGCTGACAAAGTTAGCAGCCAGGTCAGCAGAAAGGCATCAACACAAAAGAGCCCAGCAGCCTGCTTTTTAATTTTATTTTTAAATTAAAAAAAAAAAAAAATAGGTAATGTATGTACATGGCAAAAACAAAAACAAAATAAAAAAGAAAGAAAGAAAGAAAAGAAAAAGGCTCAGGCAGTGCAGTGGAGCAGGCAGTGGAAAGGTGTGACATTCAAGGTCCTTGTCCCCCTCCTGGAAGCACTGTCATAGATCTTTCCATCAGCTTCCCATAAACAGAGCTTCCTCCCATTCGGAGCTTTTCTGCCTTGGAGACACCTGGACCAGGCCACAGCCCAGTGCCCTCCCTTCAGAGCCCCGTCACCTCTGTTGTTTGTGGCACCTGGCAGGGTGAGTGCACTGTGATGGAGTGGTGAATGGCGCAGGCTGTTCTGGTGAGAGCCTGGTGAGGGGAACACTAGTATACCTGGTGGCCGTTTATGAAGTGTTCATCCGATCCCCTGTGCTGAGCTGTCTTCTGTGATGCCAGCCTGGGAAGCATTGTCCCCTCCCCTGACCAGCTGTTGGAGCAGAGGCCTAAACCTGAGCTCCATGGAGAGAGCTTGCCCCCCTCCTGATGGTGAGGGCAGCCCCCTGTTGGAGCAGCTAGCCAGCGTCTCCAGCCATTTCCAGTGATGCACAGGCGGCCTGCACCTGCCACCAGGATGTCAGACAATGTGGCCCTGAACCTTTCAGCACACAGCCTACTGGGAGAGCACACATCCTCCTGGGCTCCCTGGAGGCCTGCGTGTACCCTTCCGCCTCCCTCAGGGCAGATGACGAAGATGGGGCCAGCCACCCGGAGGAGCCACCGCGGAAGGGCCGGGAAGTGATGCCGCAGCATGAGCGGCCCTTTCCTTGGTCTCAGAGTGAGTAACAGTGCGGAGCTGCCTTCCCAGCTCTGAGCCTGTGAGTGGAACAGGAGCAAGTGGGCACTCACTGTCCCCATGGCCCTGCAGTGGGACTGGGGCATCCTGAACTGTGGAGTAGTCTTGGGACTGGAAGCCGCACACGGCAGTGCAGCAAGCTGGAAGGAGCCCACGTCCCTGATGCTGCGGGAGGTGCAGAGCAGCCAGGGCTTTCTGCTTTCAGATGCCTTTTGCAGTGTGAGAGAGATAAACAGTGTCTTGTTTAAACCACTTTGGATTCTTCTTAGTCACAGTTGAACCTAATCTGAATCAACACACCCATTCAAAGAGGCGACACCGGTGTTGGTTCCTGCCAGCGAGTCCTCACCGGCACTGCGCTATTCACACATCTAGTCTTCCTGGAGAGCCCTGCTCACATCTACCCTGCTGGAACCACATCTCATGTGTGTCACTGGGGTAGGAACAGACGCTATCCAGAGGGGTGGCACAGATGTGGAGGGTCCTGGAGGCCCTACCATGATGGTAGAGTCCACCACTTGTAGCCCAAGGTCAGTTTGACCTCCCCACTGTGGCCACTCATGGGCTGTGGGCCTTGGGTGAGTCACATCTCCCTGACCCACATTTCCTCATCTGTGGCACGGGGTTGCAGACGGCTGGCTGTCACCTGGTGTCCGTTCTTTTCTCCCTCAGTAATGTACCCTAATGCTAGTGGGTCACTCCCCCCACTGAGGCCAGGACGCAGACCTGACCAAGGCCCCAGCACTCCTTCTCCCTGGGGGTTTATTCCAAGGCTTTGCCTCAGGACTTAGCCCTAGCCCTGGACAGGTGCAAAAGCCAGGTCCTTCAGAATTTCACAGGGCTGCAGTCTCCAAACACCTGCCGCGTCTTCAGAGTGGCAGTCCCGTCTCACACACATAGGTCATTCACAAGGCAATGTTGTTCAAGTCCTGGTAATTGTCCTGCAAAATAGATGTTCTCACCTGATTCCATTTCACACCCAGGTTCAGAGAGATCCCACGTCCATGAGATGCATGTTGGTTGTTCAGTCCAGGTCTGCTGGAATCCACGGCCTGTGCTTCACACATGGAAGGTGGGTCGCCCAGCACAGTCAGGCACTGGAGCATGAGCCCCATGTCAGTTGGCTGGCAGATTATTCAGGGGATGACACTCTTTCCAGATGCTGTGTTCAGGTAGTGTCCCAGCCACACGACACAGGCTCTGCATCCACAGTGTCACTGTGCCCGATGGACAGATGGGGAAACTGAGGGCAGAGAGATCACAGGGCCTAACGTGTGGCAGGGTGGGGTTTGAGCCCGGGCACCACTGCACTGCTCTGTCATGACTCCAGAGACACCTTCTGCATAGAAGGGGCACCAAGCCTTATCTCTGGGACCACCGGACCAAGATGGGAGCCCGCAGCTGCCTATAACCAGTGGTGAGTAAAGCAGAGGAGACCCTCAAAGGGTTACCAGGAGAGGACAGAGCATCTGGGTGTTCATGGCGGAGCTGGGCCTGGAGCGCATATCTTCTGAGCCTGGAGCAGACAACTTGGTCCCGGTGCCAGCTCTGCCATGTCTGATCTTGGCAATGTTGCTTGCTCTGTGCGGCTCAGTTTCCCCACTTAGAATGAATGAGGCGCTGATCACACCTCCTCAGCTCCTGTGAAGCCCTCTGCACCCATCCAGAACAGGGCCTGGCACACTGCAGCTTCTCAGTCTAGAGCTCAGCAACCCACTGTTTCTTACTTTTCTTCCTGTTCCTTTCTTTTCTTTTTGAGGCAGCATCCTTCTCTGTTACCCTAGGTAGAGTGCCATTGTTGCTCACAGTAATCTCAAACCCTTGAGCTCAAGTGATCCTCCTGCCTCAACCTCCCTAGTAGCTGGGACTACAGGTGCACAACGTACCTGGCTAGTTTTTCTATTTTTAGTAGAGATGGGGTCTGGCTCTTGCTCAGACTAGTCTTGAACTCCTGAGCTTAAGCAGTCCCCCTGCCTCAGCCTCCCAGAGTGCTGGGGTTACAGATGTGAGCACCACCCTCCATTTCTAAGCATGACCTTTGAGGTACGTGGAGGCTGCTTGGGGGAAGCAACCCATGTCACTGGCCCTGAGAAGGAGGCACCTTCTGGCCACCCAGACCTGCCCAGTGTTTTATTTCTCATATTATTTGGGTGCTGTGACTCAGCTGAGTGCAGACAGCAAATCAAGATCTGGTACCTCGCTGTGACGAGTGTTTAAAGCTGGCTCCAGGAGGCCCTGGGACACGAAATCAGTTCCGCGTGGAGGGAGCCGAATGGCATTTGGGGAAGACAGGGCCTGGTTCAAGGTGGAAAATGTGAGAGCTGCTGGGAAAGGGGCCAGCTCACCCTGGGCTGGAGGTGGGCCGCTGGCTTTTGGGGCACATACCCTCCCCTGTGGGCTCTGTACGTGGGGGCCTGGGCTGGCTCTGGAAACTCTGGACTCACAGACTGGTGTGTGTGGCAAGATGCTCGGCTAGTTGTTGATATAACGCCCACGACCACGTGATCCTCTCAAGGTTTGACCAAGAAATTTCAGAAAATAACAGATGCCAAACTGTAACATTAGTAGGGCAGGAAATGACAATGCAGGCACCCATCATGAGTCTTGCAGCTTCGAGAGGGTGGCAGGTCATATTTCACAGGACGTGGCTATAAAGTCCAAAGTCTCAGCATCTTGAAGACTTTGTTGTACGAATATCGCTTCTCAAGACACTTTTATCCTAACAGAAAAAAGAATGGGATTTTATACTTTCACATCAGTCTCCACACCAAGAAGAGAAAAAAGTATATATAACATTTTCGATTCACCACTTCATCGGAAGTAGGTTTACGATTCTGAAGAGCTGCTGTGTTTTTGCAGCTGTAGGGAAAGAAGGAACATTTTCTTCTTATTTTGCTGATATTTCTTTCACAGGCAGTAAGAAAGGCTTAGAGTTCTGGAGGTTAAATGCTGAAATTTCATTATTTGGCACCAAGAGTTAAAAACAAAGAGTAGACTCAACAAACTCCAAACTTAGGTGACAAAAGGCCGAGAGCAGGAAAGACTGGTCAGGAGTGGGAGAGCACATGAGCATCTGCAGTGGGCAGAGAGGAGTGACACTGTCGGTGGACACAGCCTGGAACCCAGGGGTTTAGATAAAGAGGGGACGGAGCCTGAGGTGAAGAGGCCTTAGTCCAGGAGCTGGGGACTGCACTGCTCCCCGTGGCCCGGGCCCCATGGTCCCTCTGCCTGTGTGCTCTGCAGGCCTCAGCCCTGGCTTCTGTCATCAGGGTGGCCTCATGGTCACAGGAGGATGACCTGTTCCACCTGTCCTGATCTACCTAGTTCCCTGATGCTGTCAGCTGTTGGCCCTTCTGTTTAGGGACCTGCACTGAATAACTCACTTTTCCTGTGTTGGCCAGAAATTGCTGATATGGCCACCTCTCTCTGCAAGGTAGGCTGGAAAATGTGGGTTGCCCTTATTTTGGATTGGGGGCTGGGCACATGCTGCTGCCCCAGATAAAGCAGTAAGAAAGAAAGCAGATATTAGGCAGCTGACCGTCTCTCCTACATGTACTAAAATTGGACACGCTGCCAACTTGTCACAGCTTAGGTTTCCCAAGTCACTCAGATGAGTGCTTCAAAAGTTTTTTCATAAATTAAAACATCACAGATATAGTTAAATCTCCCTTCTTAATTCCCTCATCAGACCCTCACAGTAGGCAACTCCTCTCCCACTCTCTCAAATTCTGTGTTTATCCACGTAGCATACGTGCCCCTCCATAAACCATGTGCAGCATTGTCTTGGGTGCATGTGAATCAATCAGATACGCATTTATGCAACTGCTACTGAGCACCCACCCCGGGGGCAAAGCAGTGAAGGAAGCTGGCAAAGTCTTGCCCCAGGGGGCTGATCACTTTATTCCTCAACTTTAAATTTGTGAACTCATCCTAGAAAAAAATAGCTCATTGCTGAATATCTCTGTGGTCCCTTTTGAAGGACTCCTGGTGGAAGCTCTGCACTGACCCTGGCGGCTAGTCCAGCCTTCAGAGCAGTTGTGGAGCTCTTTTTCTGGAATGGCCATCAGAGCTGCCAGCGTGTGGGGTCTGACAATTAAGTTTGAGAACTTCCCACTGTGCGCTTACGTTGGCAGCACTGTACAAGCAGCTTGGTAAGGTTTCATAACCTCGCTATCTCAGTGTCCCGCAGCTGTGTTCATGTCGATGTGCGGTGGTGTCTTGGTGAGTGGTGTTCATGGTTGCAGTTGCATATTTTGTGTGCCACATGGCAGTAGATTTTTCTAGGATAAATTTGCAAACTTAATTTTTAGCCCTTGTAACACTGGTAGCTACTGCATAGTATTCTGTTATATACACAGAACATAGTTTATTTGCCAATTTTTCTGCCAATTCAGATTGTTTGCAAACAGTGACAACAAACTCCGTCCTGACGCACACCAGTGTCTGACTTTCTGAGGAGTTCCTAAGGACTGAGATTGCTGGGTCCTGTGCACACACACCTTCAACTGCTGTTAAAGCTTTCTTCCAAGTGGTCATAGTAATTCCTGGCGCTTTTGAAGCAGGGATGTGATAAACACCAAGGGTTCTCATACTTGGGTCTTGGCCCCTGGGTGTTTCTGAGACACTTTGAGGACATTTCTGGGGTCAAAATGATTTTCGTGATAAAGCATGATATGTCTTTCTCATTCATTGGGTCGCATTGTGGAATTTTCCGGGCATGACTCTTATGGCCCCACAGCTCTGACAATGGGTTGTGTGCTTTGAGCTCTCTCAGTTTTAACGCTGCGTATGGTACATGTTGATGGACAAAACTCCCATGCATGAAAGTTCTGTGGGGTTCTCAGTGATTTTTAAGAGTGTAGATGGGTCCCAAGACCAAAAACTCTGCTAAGAGGCAGATGCAGCTTTTACACCCCCTGGTAGGTTATTTTAGGGCTGCTGCAGCTGCGTGGCCTTTGCCTCTTCCTCCCTGCCACGTCTGTTTCTTGGGACACTGATGACAAAGTGATTCCCAAATGCAGCAGATGGAAACATGCCCCTGTTTTGCTGACTGTCCCCGCTGCGTGGACCCTCAGGGGTAGTCCCTGCTCTGGAAGCCGTCTTGCTGGGATGCAGTCTTCACATTCTCAGCACATCTCAGAACCATTGCCACTGGCCCCCGTTGGTCCTTGGGGGTTAGTAAGCGTGTATCATTAATCCAGCCTCTCTGGAAGGATGCTGTCAGATCTGAGTGGACAGTCCTTTCCAGTCTGGTCAGCACAGTACAGACGGCAGCAGCTGTGCCAGGGAAAGAAGCTGGATGTCTCCGGTGCCAGTCAGACTCTGCTTCTAAGAGGGACCTGGGGTGAGTCATTTCACCCTCTGGGTCTCTGTTTCCTTTCCTGTCAAATGGGGAAAATAATGTCTTCTTCCTGGGGGGTTACCTGACGTGTACAACAGCCAGCACCCAGACGGTTCTGGAGAAATGTTGAGTTCTCTGAAATGTGAGAGAACTTTACTTATTTCCCAAACATCTGTGAATACCATTGTGACAGAGTCACATCCAGCGGGCCCCTGGCTGCTGTGAATGTTTCTGCTCACTGCTGGGCTGGGACAGGGTGGGGCCTCATTTCAGAGTAAGTCAGCAGCCTGTCTGCCTGCAGCGTGGGGACGGCTTGGTGACAGAGCCCACCATGGGAAGAAAGATCTTGGGCTCCAAGGTGGCCAACAGGCTGGCTTGTTCCATGGAAGAGTCTAAGCTGGCATTAAACCCACAAGCCAGGCAGTGTGAGGGTGGGGAAAAGGGGATTGTCACCTGGGTGTGAGGCAGCAGGGAGTGGTTGCTGCACTGTGTCTGATCCAAAAGGCTCGGGCTGCCAGCTGGAGGAGGGGCTGCGCTCCAGTGTCTAGAGTTGAGGGTGGTGGCCCCGCAGAGCAGTGGTGCTCAAGGGGAAAATCAGCTGGAGTTGGGAATGAGGTGGTGACACCGGGATGGGCATTCTGTCTCCTCCTTCTCACCTCTGCTCAGCATCACCTTCCCAGAGCAGGCAGCCCCCACCCTCATTGTTCATTTGATACGTGTTTAGGCGGCTGCTACTGAGCACCCACAGGGGTGGGGGGGGGCACAGCAGTGAAGGAAGCAGGCAAAGGTCCTGCGTGCCCTTGGGGGCTAAGACTCCAGTGTAGGAGGGAGATAACACAAGCCTCAAACAGGCTAGAGGGCAGTGAGAGCTGAGAAGAAAGAAAAGCAGAGAAGGGAATTCGAGTTGCTGGGTGGGGCAGAGGAAGCAGAAAGTGTCAGTGAAGTGGGAAGGGGGACTTAGGAGTCTAGTGACCTTGGAGTGAAGACATGAAGGAAGTCAGGGGGCTTCTTTGCAGCCCTCTGGGGAAGAAGTGGATAGTGGAGAGAATAATCAATACAGAGGCAGGTACTTTCAGGGGGGGACAGTCAGTGCAGAAGCACGGTGCTTTCAGGGGGAACAGTCGGTGGAGAGGGACAGTGAGGAAGGACATTAAATGTAGGGGGCAGTAAGTTCAGGGGGTCAGCAAGCGCAGAGGGACAGTGAGTGAGGGACACACTGAGGGGGATAAGAAACAACGGGCCAGTGAGTGCATTTGTCTGTTGACCTTCCTTGCTCCTGTGAACTCCAGGAAGGCAGAGTTTTAATGTCCTTAGTTTGCTGGTCTATTCCCAGTGCCTAGGACAGTCCCTGGTCTTGCTGAGTACCTAGTGTCCACTGGTTGAAAGAATGGACCGTGAAGGGGTCCATGGAAGGCGGAGAGGCTTGGTAAGCTCCCACCTACGGGGCATAAGGTTGGGGTGTATGGGACACCCCCTGGGTGAAGCGCCCAACCACAGCTCAGCTGTTACCTAATGCAAACAACGTAACCTAATCATGTGTTCCCTCATATTAATCTGAAATAAAAAACACACAGAGAGCAGATGACTGGCTGCCACAGGGTGGCAAAGGCTGAGGGCTGGAGACTATAGCTGATGCTTGCTGGTGAGACGGAGAAGCACAGTCCCGACAGCCAAGGCTTGTGACCCAAGTTCAGGGCTGGGGCTGCTGAAATGCTCCCGGAGAGACAGGATCCAGGGCAGAACCGGGATGCCAGCCGGCACAAGGGGAAATAGGCTGGCTTGGTGGCCTGAAGGGCGAAATCTGCTGGTTAGAGTATTCCCTGGAGGACTGGCCTGACCGATGTTCTGGCTGGCAATGCCTGAGGGTATCACGCACCTTCCAGAAGAGCTGGAGCTCTGGGGTGCAGAGATCAGGGATGTGGGCATAGGCAAGGGGCTCGAGGCAGGAAGGGGTACTGTCCCTCTCCTGGCCTCCCATCAGGTACCCCAGCCATGTGACAAGTGTGCTTCCAGCAGGGTCGTTAGAGAGTCCCACTCCTAGTTAGGGCGGCTGTATGGTTTGTCGTCTAAACCAGCCCCCTTTGGGGGATAATATGAAAGATAATTTTTATTTTGAAGTAATTTCAGGCATAGAGAAAAGGTACAAAAATATTTCAAAACACTTTCATTTGGACTAACTTGCTGGCTTGATGCCCAACATGAAGACTGAAGACTTCAGTGTTTTTCCTTCCAGTGGACCAGTCTCCAAGACCACAGCGCAGTCATCCAGACCAGCATCTGATCCTCAGACTCTATTCAGATTTTGACACGTGTCCCAATAACGTCCTTTGTGGCTAAAGGATCCAGGTCAAGCTGTGTGTTGGCCTGCGCTGTCCTGTCTCTTGAGCCTCCCACAGTGGAGAGAGTTCCTCAGTGCTCCCTCGGCCTTCATGACGTGGACGTCTTTGAACGTTGCCCTCCTGTTTCTATAGACCACCCTCAGGTTGGATGTGTCTGCTACTTCTGAAAGATTAGTTGCAGGTTTTGTGTTCTGGAGGATGGCACAGAAGGGCTGCTGTGCTTTCCTCATGTGCCCTCTGGGACCCATGCTGTGATTAGATTATTGGAGCCGTTGTCACCCAGCCTTCTTCCCTAGATGGACTCTCCTCCCCTCCTGAGTGATGGGGTTCTTAGTGGCTAAGTGGACACACTGTTCTTCGTCCACCTTCCACTTGTCAGTGTTAGTATCTTTTGAGTCTCGCCTGAAATGATTGTACCCAAACTAGTTACCAAATAGTGACTTTCCGATGTCATCCATACCTTCCACCTTGGCAGGTTAGCTGCCACTGTAAGGAGGAACCTTCTCTCCTTTCCATCTATGCATTCATTTTTAACATTTATTTATATTTTAAAATTTATTTTTATCATTCAGAGGAAAATAGGAATGCTTTTGACAGTGAAATGGGGCATAGGTATAAACCAGGACTGTCCCCAGAAAATTAGGAGGTGTGCACAAATGACATCCCTCCCTCCACCCCAGCTCACTGTTACCCCTCTGCACATGAAGTTCTGGGACCAGCCTTGGAGGTCATCCTGGACCCGTCTTGGAGGTCGTTCTGAGACTCTTGCTCCCTCGTCCCACCTGCAAGTTCTGGGACCAGCCTTGGAGGTCATTCCAAAACCCCTACCCCCTCACCCCACCTTCATTCTGTCACCAAGTCCTGTGCAAGCTACTTCCTAATGAAGCTTCAGTGTCTGAAGGGTCCCTGCCTGTTCCGCACAGCCATCCCCTCTCTTCTAGGCCAGCGCTGTCCTTTCCATTCTGTTCCTTCCACTTTGCAGACAGAATCACAGAGATCTTGGAGAAATCCAGATTGTTCTGTGGTGCAGCCCCTCCCCTGGCCTCCCCTGGCCTCCCTGTCCATACACCAGCCCCCCAGGCTCTAGGGCTCTAACTCAGAGCTTTCCATCCCTAACCTGCCTTGAAACCTTGAGGGCTGTAGATTATTTGTACTTAAAATTTTACTGTCACAAAATATTTTTTCAGCACATTTGAAAATATTTTTTCAGAATATTTTTTACATTCAAAAATGTACAACAGGTGAAGTTATATCAGAACATCATTTTAGTTCCCTCAATGCCAACTTTCCAGGTTAGTGTCAGAGGCTGCGCCCTGTTGACTTCTCATCTGCCACTAGAGGGCGCTCGTTAGTGGCCACTCTCTGTCCTCTCATTCCTGGCCACCTGCCCCTGTGCTTCTTGGCAGTGGTGACCGTCAGGAGCCCAGGGAGCTGACCCATGAAAAAAATCCTTGATCAGAGACTATGCTTAGCCATTTCAAGCGTGAAATCTGATCTCTTGGTATAAAAAAGTTACGTTTGTAGAGCCAATTCTAGATTGATGTATGTATTTGAAGATATTTTCCTTGGAAATTTAATGTACATCTCATATTGAATATCTTCTTTAAATCCTTTAATTCATTGAATAATTTTTTAATTTTCAGAGGGAATCATTTACAACACAGCCTTGTATTTTAGTCTCCCTTTGAAGCTTTCTAACATAAAGGAGACGTCATGCTCCCCTCACCACGCCTCCTGTAGGTTGCACTCTACTCCCTGCCCCAGGGGAGCCACTGTGTGCAAAAGGCTGGGATACCCAGTGGGGCCGCCAGCCAGTCAGCTCTTTGTCCATGAGGCCGCGCCTTTGCTCGGAATGCTCCTGTTCTCCCTCCTGTGGTTAACTCCTTTACCCTTCCTTGACACCAGAGCAGACAGCGCCCTGGTCCAGACACTCCACCAAAGGTACTTGTTGAATAGACACGTCCTCAGCTCCTGCTGTGGGTCAGGCCTTGCTCCAGGGACTTAGCTTCCAATAGGCTGTTTAATACTCTCAGCTGATGAATAGGGCAAGCACTGTTTTTTATCTCTTTACAGATGATAAAACTGAAGCTCAGAGAGGTTTAGTGACTTGGTTGAGCCCAGCCAGCTGGTAAATGATGGGTTGTGCCTCAAACCTAGGCATCTGGTCCCATGACCATGCCCTTAGCTGCTGCCTTATGCTCTCATCCATAATCCCCCTTCATTTGTGGTATTGTATGATTACTGTGATCTTTGTGGGGGCACCCAGCTCAAGGCCTGGTCTTTCATAGATACTCAACATACACTGTTTAAATGAATGAATGAATAAAAACAATTATTATTATTATTTTTGTAGTTTTTGGCCAGGTTTGAACACGCCACCTCTGGTATATGGGGCCAGTGCCCTACTCCTTGAGCCACAGGTGCCGCCCAATTATTGTTCTTTTAGGTGATCAAAATACCCCATCCTAAGTTGTCCTCTCATGGAAGGAAGGGGTATGAGGCTAGGGAAAGTCATCCAAGGATGTTGATGCATGTGGGTTCTCAGGATAGAGGTGGGTTACCCTAGGTCTCCCAGTGGGCAGAGAGACTAACCTTGCCTCAGGGAGCCACAGAAGGCTTCCTTGAGGAAGTGACATTGAGGTGGGTTTTGAGGAATGAGTAGGGGTTCAATGAATCCCAGAAATCCAGCCTGATAGGACCTGGGGTTGGAGGCACCATCTGTGGTGAAGACCCAGTCTCACTTCAAACAACCTCTCCATCCATCACTCAGGTGGGGGGCAAAGCAGGAAAGCAGGCATGGCAGTGAGACGTTTTCAGTTGGTGCTACCCAGTGGAGGGCAGAGGTTTCCCTCATCCCTGTACCAAATGATTTAGTGCTTTTCAAAGACAAGCAGTTAACAAGGGTAACAAGGCCACCAGTTGCTCTCCTCCTCTATGGCTGGAAGCCTTGTGGGTTTCCAGGGGTCTCCCCCAAGTCCCCAGTTCCCCTAGGCTTCAGGCAGCCTGTGAGAGTTGCTGGATGCTGACCTCTTCACTGGTGCTGCCCCAGGAGCTAGTGGAGCTGGGCAGGGGTGGGGCAGGAGGGTGGCCTGTACCCCAGGCTGGCCAGCAGGAACCATAGTCCCATGGATATAGTGACAGTCCAGGAAGGACATGTGATCTCAGTCAGCCCAATCTGAGGAAATACAAAGCTGTTGCTTGGACTGGTAGGTAAAAAGAGAGGTTGGGGGGGGGGGGGGGTTCACAGAAGCTGGGACCCTGAGGCTGGTTGCAGGCGTCTCTGCCACCACCAGGAAAGCCCATCTGAGAGTGTGGCCAGCACAGAGGGAGCCAGAACCAAGTCCATTCATTAAACACCTGCACACGGGGCCCTGAGTCCTGTACTTCACAATGACTCAACCTACTCAGGAATGATGAAACTAGTCTGGGCTTCTGATTCTTGTTACTGATGGGACCCAGGGCAGAGGACAGCTGGCTTAGTGCAGGAAGCAGAGAGAAGTCCGCAGCCCTTCCCACGGTTGTGCTCTGAGGAAGAAAGACCATCCAGGCTTGGGACGCATGCTTGTATATTTCCAGCTCCTGCTGTGTAGTTTTAGAGGAAAGGTGACGCGCCAGCACACATACCCCTTTATACCAAGCTACACGGCAGATCTGCCTGGCCCCTGCAGGCATCGGCAGACACATGACAGGTGCGTGTGTGCACACACATACTTCAAATGGATTTTTTTTTTTTTTTTAAAGTACATGCCCTTTGAACTACGAAACTGCCTTAAGGAGAAAATTAAGATGTATGCCTAGACTCAGCTTCAAGGAATTTCCCTGCAGTGCAGCCTGTAATAATAAAAAGTTGGCAACAATCTAGAATCCAATAAGTGAGTGGTTACATGTGCCTTAGTAGGAACACAATGGCAGCTATTCAGCACTCCAAAGGAACTGCGGAGCTGCTTACACAGGAAGGCAAATGTCATTTATTGTTGAGTGCAATAACAGCAAAAAGGCTTGCAAAATAGCCAGAATGCTTGGGAAAGAGAGAGGGTCAGAATCAGCAAGGAAGAGGTTCTGGAAGATTTGCCCTGGAGTGCGATCACGGTGGTTTCTGGTTACTTCTGAGTGAGTGTGACTGTGGTGTTCTTTCTATTCCTGTAAGGATTCAAGCATTTGTTTCTGGGTAGGAAGAAAAAAACTTGATTTTGAAAGGAATATGAATTACATGCACATGTACTCAAACGAGGTGTGAATAAATATTGAGATTGCAACCTTGTTTATAAGAGCAGGAGGCTGGGAACAACCTGTGTGTCCAACAGTAAGGGACTGATTCAGGTACAGTCTTTCAACAGATTACTATGCAACTGTTCCAAAGAATGAGGAATGTCTAAATAGTCTCTGATTAGGAAGAGTCTCCAAGATATATAAGTAAAACAAAACAAAACAAAACAAAAAACACCAACAACAGAATAGTGTTTGTAATATGCAATCATTTGTATGAAAACAGTTTTATGCGTCTATAAACATAAAATATCTTTGGAAGGACCCACCAGAAACTGATACTGTTGTCTGTTCCTGGGGAAGGAAACTGGTGGCCTGGGGACCAGGGTGGTGGAAGGAGGATCCCATTTTAGCTGCAAAGCTGTTTATATCTGGAATAATTTTTTTTTCATCATTCGCACGTGTTCCCTATTTGAAAGTTTAAGTTAAAAATAAAGAAAAGAAAGGATAGGCATGCTTAAGTAAGCACACAGTAGAGATATCCAGATAAGTCAGTAAAGCACCTGCTTTTCAGCACACACACCACCCAACATGTCCACAGCTCCACGGGTGTTTAAAAGCACTCAGGCAAGCCTCTCCTCCCCTGTACAAGTCCTGTAGGTGGTCAGGGCCTCACATGCGCCTGGGATCAAGGTGTGGAGGTGTGTGGGCAGCTGTGGGCAGTGGTAGTTCAGTGCTCTGCCTCTTTAGTTCCCTCTGGCTGAAATGCCAATTTTCTGCTAGGCTGGCCTGGCTGCCGCAGAATCGCTTCTGTTAACAAACTGCACTGAAGAGCTAAGCAATTAGGCAATTAAATTGGTTTAAATTGAATTTAGAGCCCTGATGTATCTCTAGGAGGGTGGCCTCCTGGCCTCACCTCTGCCCTGTGTGGTGGATGGGAGAGGAAAGGAGTACAGTGCAGGGGCTGTGACGGTGCCTGGGTGGGGGCTGCTCAGGGCAGGCTCCAGAGAAGAACTTGTAGACCTGTATTCCCGGCTTGCTAGAGTTTGCAGACTGCACTCACACATTCATGCGTTTATTGGACACTTATTATGTGCCACGCACTGTTCTCAGCATGGGGATCTGGGGTCCCTATCCTGTGGAGGTCATATTCTGCTAGGAGAAACTGATAAGAAACAGAGACAAACTTTCCAGAAGGTTTCTCTGAGGAGGTCACACTACCATTAAGAAACTGACGAGTGGGAAAACACAGACAGAATAAGTACTTTCCAGATAGAGGGAATAGCAGGTGCAAAGGCCTTAGCTAGGACCTGGCTTTGCCGATTTGGCAAGACCAAAGTTAAAATGGCTTATGCACAGGGTCGGAGAGCATTGGGGAGACTGGCAGAGGTCTCCATGCAGGCTGGTACTGACCCTGAGGATGTCACAGCAATCCTGTGAAGCAGGGCATGTTACCTGTATTGACTTAGAGAGCGAAATGGATGTTCCTAAGTCACCCAGTAGGGACGACTGCAGGGGCCAGGACTGCTCAGCTTGGAGGACAGCCCGGTCTCCCTGATCATGTGTCCACATGGCTTTTCCTGGTGGAGGGACAGAGCCAGGATAGGGAGGCATGTTCCTGCTGAGTGGAAGAAGGGCTTTTGGACCCAACCAGCCGACTGTGAAATGCCCTCCTCTTCAGGTGAGCTTCCTGTTCAGGGAAGTATTCTAGCACCAGCTGGGCAACGTGAGAGGGTTGTATGGAGGGAATTCCAGCATTAAGCAGCGTGGGACCTCAGCAGTGTTTCCCAACTGTTCACGGCCTGTGAAGCTGGGCAGGCCGTGTACCCAGTCATGCTGTAGAGCCGGTAACTGTACTGACACAGCCTGGCTTAGCACACACAGAGGACAGCCACACGCAGATACCACGCCTGGGGCCTTATGTGCTGTTATAGCAGCCCACGGGCTCTGGCCTGCTTGCTTTTCCATCTCTTTTTCTTTTGATTTGAAAACCTCAAAACCAACGTGTGGTTACCGACAACCCACCCTCCAGCTCGCCTTAAGGATTGGCAGTGAGAGGGGAGTCTGCCTCCCCCTGCTGTCCAGTGTTCCACCCAGAACATAGTTGCCTGCAGGTTCTTTTCCGTGGAGATTGTAGTTCTTCCAGAGATACTCAGCGCATAAGGAAACACATCTCTCCCCACACAAACTGTAGTGTTCTATATATACTCTTGCATTTGGCTTCTTTCCTCACTTCTCATCAGAACCATATATATTGATTTAAAAACTCTGAATTTCTGAATAGAAAATATATTCTCACATAGCTTATAAACTAGAGTGACATTTATTGAGAATTCTTTCTCTCTTCCCTGCTCCTGACCAGCCCATGCCCAGACAGGTGACCACTTGCTCTCATTTCTTTCCTTTCTTTTTCCTTTCCCTCCCCTCCCCTTCCCTCCCCTCCCCTCCCCTCCACTCGCTTTCCCTTCCCTTCCTTTTCTGAGACAGTGTTTCACTCACACTCTATTGCCCAGGCTACAGTGCCCTGGTGTCAACCTAGCTTACAGCAACCTCAAACTGCCAGGCTCAAGGGATCCTCCTACCTCAGCTTCCCCTGTAGCTGGGACTACAGGCATGTGCCACGATGCCCAGCTAATTTTTCTATTTTTGGTGGAGATGGGGGTCTCGCTCTTGCTCAGGCTGATCTCAAACTATTAAGCTCAAGGGATCCGCCGTCTCACCCTCCCTGAGTATTAATATTATAGGCGTGAGCAACCATGCTCAGCCTATGGACACTTTTTTTAAGCAAACACAAACACATACAAATGGGCATTCTATTTTCCCTACCCTGTTACTAAAGAAAAGCCTTATATTTTATAAATGGCTGTGCGTGTTGTTTTTTTCTCTTCACATCTACCAGCATGTAGATTTTTCCATATCAACACACAGGGCCTCCTCATTGCCTTCAACAGCTGCCCCAGATTCTGCTGTGCACCCAAAGCAGAGCTTCTGTGCTAGCTTCTGAGTGGGTTGTTTCCAATATTTTTACTGTTACAAACAGCAGCCGTGGCTCCGCTGGTGTAGCTGCAAGAACAGATCATTTTGTGGTGCTTAGCAGTGGGTCATACGGTTATTGTGTGTGATGGACACTACTATGGACCCCGTCCCCTCCAGACAGTGTCCCTTTGCAGCATGCAAGATGTTTCCTACACTGCCAGCACATGCTGGAATCCTTTGCATTCTAATAGGTGAGAAACAGAGCTTCCTGTCTGTCACTAATTGCCATTTGTTATCATGTGTGAACCCGGGCTTTTGTCATGTGCTTAGGGGCTTTTGAGTTTTCATTAAGTCATCTATTCACGTTCTCATCCTATTTTTTTTTTTTTTGGAGACAGAGTCTCACTTTGTTGCCCTGGGTAGAGTGCCACAGCATCACAGCTCACAGCAACCTCCAGCTCTTGGGCTTAGGCGATTCTCTTGCCTCAACCTCCCCAGTAGCTGGGATTACAGGTGCCCGCCACAACACCCGACTGTCATCCTATTTTTTAAATTAGGTTGTCTTTTCTAGATTTCTAGGAGCTTTTCCTATTAGACGTATCAGGCCAGGCGTGATAAACTATGCCCATTGGATGAAGTGGGCTCGATACCTTACAATTCTTTTTTTGTTATAGGCAGGGCATCAACGCCTTAATTTTAGTGCTCTGGAGGCTGAGATAAGAAGATCCCTTGAGCTCAGGAGTTCCAGACCATCTCTACTAAAAATAGAAAAAAAATAGTAGGGAATTGTGGTGGGCACCTGTAGTCCCAGATACTTGGGAGGCTGAGGCAACAGAATCGCCTGAACCCAGAAGTTTGAGGTTGCTGTGAGCTGTGATTTTACAGCACTCAAGCCTGGATGACAAGGTGGGGCTCTTGTCTAAAAAAAAAAAAAAAATTTTTTTTCTTTTTGTAAATAAAATTCTTTTGGAACACAGCCTCACTCTTTGTCTGCATTTGCTTTTGCAACTCTCATAGCAAAGCATAGTTGTCATAGAGACCTTAGGCCCTTCACAGAAAAATCGCACCCACCCTCGTGTTAGATTTTTTTGAGTGAATTGTAAATAGGAATAGTTTCTTCAGATTGTCATTTGTCTTTGTTTTTCTTTTGCATCAACCGCATTTTACATTTCCTTGGGCTGAAACTTAACTTCTGGAGGTTCTGGTTTCTTAAAAACCGTCCTCTGTACACGCCAGACTCTGCGGTCCAACGTTATTTGTGCTGCCTTCAATGTTAAAAGGAAGTGGACGAGAAAGGCTGATTTAAACCAAAACTGTCTAGGTATTATTGCTGCAGAGTTTGGCACGTGAATTCCGACTGCTGAGAGGCGAAGACGGGGAAGGGTGCGGTCACCCCGGTGTCACAGACGACACCACCGAGGCTCGGAGAGCCACGCACCCCGCCGGCCCGCCCCTCCCACGGCGTGACCTTGACCGTGTCCCACTGGGAAGCCAGATCCAGCCAGGGGAGCCGGCGCCCAAGGGCCCAGGACGTTGGCGGACAGAGCCGGGCTGCGCGTAGGTCTCAGGGACGTCCCTCACGTCCAACGCCGCCGAGTCCGGCCTCGGGAGGCCGCAGCCCCCACCTCCAGCCTGCAGGGCGCCCACCTTCGCCCCCCGCGAAACTCGGCGCCGCGGAGCCGCCAGGCGCGATGCTCGGCGCTGCCGCCGGAGGGCGCTGTGGCACCGGGCACGGAGCGCGGGTCGGCCGCGGGGTGGGGGAGGGGAGGCGGGTTCGGGTCGCGTCCTCCGAGGATTCCGCAGCGCGCGGCCCGCTGCCCAGCCCCCGACGCGGCGGGGCGCCCCTCCCAGCTTGGCCTACACCGCCTTGATCACGACGCTCCCCTCGCCCAGCCCGTCTCCCACCACCACGTCGCCCCGCACGTCCTCTCCATCAGACCCCGCCTCTGTCTGCTCCCCAGGGACCCCCGCAGGCACTCGTCAGAGTTAGTCCCCTGGGAAGATCCCTACTGTCTATGTCCTTTGCCAGCTGACCAAGGGAGAGGCTCGGCGCAGCCGGGGGCGGGGGGGCGTGGCCCAACCAGGGGCAGCCCAGGGCAGCAGCCTCAGACGCTGGAGGGGCAGGGCAGGACACCAAAGAGGGACACGGCCAAGAAGGATGCAGCTGAGAGTGGGGGCTGTGCCATCCTCGTCCCTCCTGCTCCTGCGCACCCTCTCTGGGACCCCAGCTCAGGTCCCCTCTGCAGGTGTCGGTCTGCGTCCCGCCCCCTCCCCCACCCCGGTGCCCAAGGCGTGCCCTGTGATCTTCCTCCTCCGAGATTACGGAGGGGAATGGCATGAGTAAATAGTCTGGGGGAGCTCTAAGCAGGGAAAAGAAACGGGGGCTCACAGCAGCGACCGTGAAGGTCTCAATAACCCCCACTCCTCCATCTTAGGCGAGATTCTCTGAGTCTGAGCCAGGCCTGCCCCAGCGCATAGCGGAAAGCTCACCGCTGGGCTCCCTGCACTGCTCTCAGCCCCTCCAGGGCTCCTGTCCCGGGCCCTCATGGATGTCCCCCTACCCGCGTCCAGCTGAGATCTCCCGATACCACTCCCCGACTGCCATCTGTGAGCAGCCTTGCTGCCCTTCCAGCAACCCTGGAGGCTGGACCAGCCTGCACTGAAGCGCATATGGTGCCCCTCCCAGCCCCCCCTCACTCCTAAGTTCTTTGCAGTCCCCTGGGTGTGTCCGTCCCACTCCCCTATGTATTCCCCCCACTCCACCCCCACCCAGAACCACACGGGGCAGTGCCTCCCAGTCTTGCTCTCCACTGGACCTCTCACTGGTGGGGTGCCCGCCACGTGGCAGGGACTCACAAGTCAGGAGTGTGGGTGACCTCAGCTTGGGGCTATGCCACTCAGGAGAGAGGGCCCCTGATGAGGTGGCCCAGCCTAGCCTTCTCAGGAAACTGACCTCTGTGCCACCGTCTGGGACACTTGGCTGGTGGCCATGACTTTGGCCTAAATTCTTGGGGTGAGGAGGACATAGGTCAGCTCACAATTCCTGGCTCCTGCTCACATTTCCTGAGTGCTATTTGCTAAGGAATTTTTCTGAATCATCTTCTGGAACCTCTAATAACTTCATGAATTACTTCTCTGTTTTACAGATGAAGAAAGCAAGCCTCAGTGTTAAAAGTGGAGGTGGGTGAATGTGAGCCCAGGAGAACAAGCTGCTCCTCTCCTGAGAGAACGGATACCTGGGAAGAGAGACCTCAGACAGTATCACAGAAATCTGTTCTGTAAACCTAGGGAGGGGAGATGGAAGCCTGTTGTCCAAGTCTCACAGCTAAATGGAGGTGGGGCTGGGCTCCGAGCTCCAGGGTTATAGGAGGAAGGTGCTTGTTACTGAATATCTCCAGAAGTCACCCAGGAGTGATTGTCTGGGTGACCCTGAGCTCCACTCGGCCTAAGTTTCCCCTTGGGGAATGGCCTATTCATGGTCTCTGGCTGGGAGAGTCTTTGAGTTCATTCACATCTTCACAGGTGGAGTTGGGAATCTCAGGTCCTTCGCAGGAAAGTGAGGAGATGTTATGGAATTGGGGCAGGGAAAGGGGAGGATTGTTAGTCCTCTGGGAAGATCCTTAGTGTCCTTTGTCAGCTGACCAAGGGAGAGGCTCAGAGCTGCTGGTGGGCCCAACCAGGGGCAGCCCAGGGCAGGAGCCTCAGATGCTGGAGGGGCAGGGCAGGACACCAAAGAGGGACACGGCCAAGAAGGATGCAGCTGAGAGTCGGGGCTGTGCCAACCCCCCACCCCCATGCCTGTCGGCAGGAGTACCCACCGGCCACACAGGGCTGGTGCCTGATTAGTCAAGAGACTCTGGAAACCCCAAACATCTTTTATGTGAAGAGTCTCAATTTTTAAGAGTTGGCAACTGATTCAAATTTTTAAAACCATGCAGGTAAAACAAAATAGTCCCACAGGCTGGATTCCTCTGGAATGACTGGTTTTCCTGCCCAAATCTGGTCACTATAACTCTGGTTCAGCAACTTCAACTCTCTGAGCCTCCGTTTCCAGATTCATTAAATGAATGTAACAGTTCCTTCCTGTGGGGGACGATGTGGGCCAGTAAACACTAATAAATAATCAGACCGTGCATGAGTGAGGGGCACCTATGTAGGCTCAGGGCATTTTACCCTCAGGGTAAAATAAAAATTCTTCCTGCCACAAGGACACTGCTGCCTGACAGGGCACCTGCTGAAATCCCAGCCACTTGCTGGTCCTCAAGCAGCCCCCAAGGTGCAGCTGGTCTCCTGGCCTTTGCACTTACAGTTTCCTCTTCCTGGAGCCCCTCCCCGGACACTGGTGTGGGTGGCTCCATCCTGCCATTCAGGTCTCAGCTTCAGTGTCACCTCCTGGGAGAAGCACACCCTCCAATGTCCAGTACTCTACTGCACCTTGTCCCTTCCCCTCTGTGGACTGTGGGCCTTGCCTCTTGCCCCCTGAGGGCGCCCTTGGGGCTAAGTGCAGTGCCCGGGTTCACATGTAGTCTCTTGATGAATGAATGGATGGGTGGGAGGGTGGGTGGGTGGCTGGGAGAGGGAGGCTGTCTTCCCTGGCCCTTCCCCAGGGATCCAATTAGTGGAAATTCCCTAAGTGCAGCAGTGCAGCAGCGCAGCAGCTGGCCTGGGCTAGCCCACAGCCCAGGTCCATCTGGAGGCTTTGTTTGAAGATGCTGAGATTGGGCTGCTTGGCTGCA
Source organism: Loris lydekkerianus (assembly GCA_963574355.1). Lineage (NCBI taxonomy): Eukaryota > Metazoa > Chordata > Mammalia > Primates > Lorisidae > Loris > Loris lydekkerianus. The sequence continues at coordinate 3,919 of CAUYPK010052531.1, read as the reverse complement.
GCCCTGTCTTGCCTGCATTGCTGGGCTGTATAAGGACAGGTGTGGTTTGAGGACTGGTGGTCCCCCCGGCTGACTGACCCTGGGGCCTAGCCCTTCCACGGAAACTCAGAAGATGAAGGGGACTTGCTCAAGGTCACACAGTGAGGTTGGGACCAGGGCCAAGGAAACAGAGGGTAGAGACAGGCTCAGCAGGCAGGCTTCTTGGACGCACTGAGCCTGTCTCTACCCTAGTCCAGGCCGTGGCCGTGTCAGGCCTCTGTGAGTCTCTCTAGTCCACCTTGCACATAGATGCCAGGGGGCAACGTCTTAAACAGAAATGCCACTGCTCACGGTCCTTTGAGGGCTGCCCTGTGGCCTCAGGGCAAAGCCCACACCTTCAGCCAGGTGTTTGAGGGCTCTCAGGTCCTTTGGCCTCTGGGGCTAAGTTCACTGTACTCTGTGATCCACACACACCAGCCCCTTCCTGCACTGCCCAGGAAGCTCCTGCCTCGCACTCTACTGATCTTTGCTGTGCACCTGCAGGTCACAGGCGGAGTCAAGTCCTCCTGGACCTTCAAGACAGGGTCACCCAGTCACCACCCAGCCACCATCTTAACAAACCTTCCCTGACCCTTCCCCACTCCTCCAGGCTGGTCAGGGGTCAGGGCTGTCTCCAGCTCTTTCTGTGCTCCTGAGTGAGCCCGCTGTCCTGTTGCTTTAGTCTGCTTTGTCTCAGGGCACCCAGGGTCCTGCGTGTGGCATGGCAGGATCTCAGGCTGCAGGAAGAGAGACTGAGGGACTGGAGACTCTCCAAAGAGCTGAACTGCGGAGCTGCTTCCTCTTCTGTTGTGCGTCCGGGCTCCTCTTACCCACGGCCCTGTTGTTAAGGCCTGCAGCTGTGTCCAGCTTTACGTGTGTGTCCGGGGCAGCAGCGAGTGCCTTCTCTTCTGCTGCACTCTGTCCACACCAACACAAAAGGAAAGGAAAGTGACTAAGTGACGGGTGAGTGGACGACAACCTTGTGCACCGTTTGGATGTCACAACCCTGCATGGTCCCCCCCAGCTCCCTTTCTGTCCCACCTCATGTCTGGTCCACGAAGAGGTCCTGCTGCCTTTACCTCCAGAACGTCCCTGGAATCTGACCCCCGTCCCCCACCCCCGTTACCATCTTGGCCTGAGCTACCCACCCCTCTACCCTGGATTGTTGACCTGCAGCCGGGTCACTGGCCTCCTGGTTCTGCTCTTGCCTTCACGGCGGCCAGAGTGATCCTCCTAAATCCGAAAGCAGATCCTGGCCTCTGTCCTACGCCCTCCAGGGCTCCCACCATTCTCACAGGAAATGGCGGTAGCCCGACAATGGCCTCCGCAGTCTTGCCCAGTGTGCCCGTGGCCTGTCTCTGCCATTGCTCAGTCTGCTTCCACTAGGTCATCTCCTTACCCTTTCTCTAGCTTTCCTTCCTAGCCCTTTACTGTCATCAGACATACTATATTTTCATTTGTCTATTGTCAGTCTTCTCTGTTAGGATGCAAATTCCCCCAGGGCGAGGACTTCCCAGGCCCCAGGCTCAGTGAGCTTTTGTTGAGTGGAATGATCAGTATCAGGTGGGGCAGCTGGGACCTGCAGAGCTGCCGCCTTCCTGCCTATGTGAGTGAAGCAGGAGTGCCCAGGCCAGGCCGTGGCCTTGCATATCTCCACTGGGTGTGTTGAGCGGTGGCCAAGCCCTGTGTTTGTTTAGGCAGCACGCTTGCCTCTGTGTTGGAAGGAGAGTCTGCGTGGTGCAGAGTGCCTGCATTACTGGCCGCCCTTGGTGACAGCCAAGTGCTGCTGCTGTCCCTGGGTGCATGGAGTGGGCCTGTCACAATATTTGTTTAACAGGCAGTGGTGCACTAAGCCGGGCTGCAAACACAGAGCTGCCAAGAGGCGATGCCTTCGCTGTGCTAGGAGCATGTGGCAGCTTTTCTAGTGTCCGGCCTGACTGCCCAGGACCCAGCTGGCCTGGCCAGGGTGTGCCCTTTACTGCTCTGCTTCCTGGCTTCCTTCCTGCCCAGGCAAAGTCCTGCTCAGCTCTGAGTCCATTTCTGTGTGCCCCTTTGAACTTTGGGGACCATTGACCTGGCTCCCAAGGCCTGCAGCCAGCCCTGGAGGATGTGCCCAGAACTCCTAGCTCCTGAAGGCCTCAGCCAGGACTCCTGCTACGCAGGACCCCACCACAGGCCACCCAGCAACACCAGACTTCTGGCCTCTTGCAGCAGGACAGGTGGCTGGCACCTGCCTGGGCCCGGATGCTGGCAGGGCTTGCACTGGGAAATGGGACTCCTGCTCTCTGCTAGAATGTCTCTTGGCAGTGTGTCCGTCTGTCTGCCCCTGTGTCTCAGTATCTGTCTGCCTGTGCGTCCTCCCTGTCCCAGGCTCTGCACTGGACCGTACGTGGACTGCTGTGTCAGATACTTCCAGCACCCCTGCTTTGCAGTGTGACACCTGAGGCCCAGAGTGACACATGGTGTTTGGACCCATTGCTTACCCGGGGAAAATCCTGTGACTCCCTCCCCGAGGTGCCTTTGATTTTGATGACTGCTTTCTTCTTCGTCCCTGCACCTCACTCACTCAGCTCCTGAACCCCCACCTGGAACTCTGTCCCTCTCTGGGCCACCTCTTCCCAGCCCCCCCACCGCCCAGTCAAAGCCGCCTCACCCAGCCACTCCAGCCTGGCACGGCTCCCCCACCTCACACCCCCGCAGCTCAGCTAATCTGAAACGCACAATTTAACACTTAATTATACACTCGGTTCACTAATTATTTTGTGCCTCATTTCAACTCATGTGAGCTGCTCTAGCAGGGCCCTCCTCGCAGAGCTGCAGGGGCCGGGGGTGGCCATGCCCTGGGTCAGCACCAGTCGTCACAGGGATGGAATGGGGGTGGCACAGAGCAGAGGTAGGGCGGGATTAAAAACACCCCATTCCCATCCTGGAGCCACAGCCTCTCCAGCGACAGAGCACGAGAGCTTGTCCTTCCCGGGGCTGTAATAGGAGCCTGGCCACATCTTTGTTTCCATCCTGACCCTCTCCCTCCCTCAGAGCTATGGCCAGACCAGCAGTGGGGCCTTCAGACTCTGCCTTCAAAGTTTACCTATTTTTAATTATCCACACGACCAGCTCCCTCACCATCACGGCAGTGATAGCAACATCAGCCTTTATCTGGACGACGGGAACGGCCTCCTCAGGGGACTCCCTGCCTCCCCCAGCCGGGTCCCCATGTAGGGTCAGGGTTGCTACCTGGCTGCCGGAGGAGGCCTCACCTCCCTTCCAGACCCTGTCCCCACAGAACAAAGTGCTACTGTGTACCACCCTTGCATGTCCCTGAGTGGCTGGCCCTGGCAGCTGCTGTGACTTCCCCACCAGCCTGTCTTTCCTTTCCCTGCCTGGTCGCTGTGGCTCCCTGTGGTTCCTGGACACACCAAGCTCCCAGTCACTCTGAGTTCTGGCCTGGACACTTTCCCTAGGTACCTGCATGGTGCTCTCCATCCCTGTGTTCAGTCCTTGAGCAAGTAGCACCTCCTGGCAGAGTCTGTGTCAGTTAGGGGGTCTTCAGAGGGACAGAATCAATAGGTGTGTGTGTGTCTGTGTGTGTGTGTGTGTGTGTGTGTGTGTGTGTGTATGCAGATAGGAGAGAGAAAGGGAGAGATCTATTCTAAGCTGTCAGGTCCAAAGTCTGTGGAGTGGGCTGGCAGGCTGGAGTTCTAGCTCCAGCACACAGGAGTCGGTTGGGCGGGCTGGCAGGCTGGAGTTCCAGCTCCAGCATGCAGGAGTCGGTCGGGTGGGCTGGTGGGCAGGTGCTCCAGCTCCAGCATGCAGAAGTCGGTCGGGTGGGCTGGTGGGCAGGTGCTCCAGCTCCAGCATGCAGGAGTCGGTCGGGTGGGCTGGCAGGCTGGAGTTCCAGCTC